>JAINUG010000038.1:5897106-5917106 GCA_029706075.1 Aldrovandia affinis | reverse complement strand
CAAATGTATAGTGTAATAATAACACACAGAAACTGAGGGAAAGACATCCAATTTAGAGGTTGCACTAGCAACACAAGTATTCATTAAGTGCTAAACTATTTAATTTAACCACATAATAGCATTGAACACTTGCTTTTGTGACTGTCTGCAAACAATGTGTTTCACTTCTCCACTTTGCAAACAGAGTTTATGTTAAGTCCTTCCTGTTTGATTAGCATTTTCTCAGAATTCCCAAACGCTGTCAGGAATAATCAGGTTCTGCGACAGAACGCTGTGGCTGGTTTGCTGCGCACGTTGGACATGTTTATACACAATTCCCCTCGAAGTAAGGCACGGGCATCACTTTAAACACAAACAAAAGTGGCGCTGAGACGGTGTGCCACCTTGTTTTAAGCACCGTCCCAAAGTCATTTTCACTTCGGCTCCATTGCACAAGTTCCCCCTCAGAATGCACACAAAAAAATCTTTCCCAGGTGCCTTTTCTCTGCGAATTCTGATTCTGCGCTGCGCACCAGAGCCGCACAAAGAAAGGAGCGTTTGGCTCCCACGCCTCCGTCTCGCTCCTGATGTGATAATTGCGTCTCGGCCCTGCGCCGTCTGTAATTATAACACAGCGCCAATGTGGGAGGGAAAAACAAGAGGCTCCCAGAATGCATCTCACCTAGCGTCCCGCGGGGCGATGGTCCGCTTTCCGTCCCCAAAGAGCTTCTTTACATTTCCTCATCCGGCTTCCCAAACAAGAGAGTGTAACACGTGCGTACATGTCACCCCCACACAATATCTGAGGTGCTAGCTGTACCCGGTTTATAAACAGCCCAGCGTGGTGATTTAAATGCATATCAGATCAGTGTTTTCCTTTAATGAAGCAGAAAGTGTTACTGTAGTCTCACTCTCGGTTTACAGTGACGAGTTTGTGAAATGAGCCCCACAGGTTTTGGGTGACTAGATTATCTGTGTTAAAATGTACAATAACATGCAGGAGTGGGCTTGGAACAATATAAGGCTGAAAGTTATTTGACAAATGATGTGTTTTTATTTTGCTCTTATGAGCTACACTTTGTTACAGAACTGCTATCTGCTGTAGTAAAAGCGCTTTCTTTTGATAAATGTGTACATAATAATAAATCAGTTTTTATCTGAAATACATTTTAATAAGTGTGGTCAGCGAAAGTTGCATCATGTACATCAGGTTTTGGGCATAATCGTGCAAATGAATGTATTTATGGCAGGGCTGTACTATTCTCTGGGCTAGCTAATTGAACAATTAGTGCAAATGATTGGCCAGAGTGTCTTCGCACCTGACTCCCGGGTTAAGGGAGCGTGCTAAAACAGCAGTGCTCGGCCCACAAGGACCGTGATTTGAGTAACCCTCCTCTACTGCATGCACAGCAGTGCTGAAACCATTGGCATTTGTCTCCTTTAAAAAAAATTTGAGGGGACACTCATACTTGGTGGTTGAGGACAGTCTAGCATCCGATGGCCTTGTCACTCAAAGTGGGGCTGAATGATGCTCCCTCAAAAGATCAGTGTGCATAGCCCTGCCGCCCCTCCCCATAAACTATGAATGCTGCCGGCAGCAGATATGTATGAGAAAAAACTGTCAGGGGGCGGACTGGTGCTATCGTCCTCACCTACCAAGGCGGGTTTTTCTGTCAGGGGGTAGGCGAGGGGCATGTTAAGTGCCTTTGGGATGGTTTGCCCGGTCGGTGCGGGATTGTCCTGCCCACAGGGAGCGTGAAAAATTGGTGCTCCGAGTTCACCCCATTCCTGCAGTCAAAGCATTGATCCCGGGCCCTGTGAATTAAACCCTAACTGAAGTGTTTGGATGGAGGCGATCGTTACAGCGGGATCATGTTTCCTCGCCATAATCTGCTCTCGATTTTTTCCCCCTCCGCTCCCGAGAAGCTGGTGAAAAGGTATACTGTACGTCAGATGGAAATAGGCTATTGATTCATCGGGAAGTTGTCAGCGGAGAGAAACGAGCCGTTGTTATTTCGGTGGCAGGGGATGCCGGGATGAGAAATACACTTTGAATCAAATGAACGGTGTGGTGATCAATGGTAACGAGCGGCAGCCATCATTGTGATGGATACGCTTCCCTCTCCGCCGTTCCGTCTTTGGGGTCGAGCTTGTGGGCCGCGCCGCACCGAGCGATGGCGTCATCATGGTGTACGTGACGGAAAAAGTGGCAAAAGTGCAGCACTTTTCCCAAAACTGATTCGGTCGAGAGAAAAAAATGAAATAAATAAAATCAGTATGCTTTTTTTTTTTTTTCTTCCTCGCTGGCTCCCCTTTTCAAAGTTGACTTCGACGATAGATCCCCGCCCCAACCTCGACCCCATCCCACTTGAATATCAAGGACATGGCACCAGTGGCCGGATCCGAATTTCGACTCAGACTTTGATCCGTTTTAGCTTTCCCGCGAACCCGCCTGGAATCTCACATTCCTTGTCAACTCACGCCCACTGGCAGATGGTGCCCGGCCCACAGAGGCGCCCGGACCGCCGCCGCTCTCGCCCCCTCCCCAGACCGCGCCCGCCCACCTGCCACACCGCGCCATACACTTCTCACATCGGGAAGAGTTTCAGCGAAAAAAACCCCTGTCAATCCCGCTCAACTAGCGCCTTCAGTACGCCCAGAGATTTCTTTCTTTCTTTCTTTCTTCTTCTCCTTTCTTTTTTTTTCCTCTGCTGGTGTCTCAGCCCCAGTTCAATTTAATTCTCAATAAACACAGCATTACTCTAATATCAGCGTGCGGGTCCAGTTACCAGCCCTGTCTCCTGCTGTGTTTTAATCCAATCCCTATTGATCCATATCTGTGCTCCCAAGGACTCCAATATCATGTGAATGGAGCCGCGCGATGGGCTCTCCATATTATTCTACTCTATGGCCATAAAGCACATTAACAGCCGCTGCTGCACCCCCCGTATCAAGTGCCAATCGATAGCGGCTAAATAGAGCCGCCCATCTTTTTTTTTTTCTTCTCCTCCCTCCCCGCTGTGATTACGAAATGTTCATATTTCTAAAGCTACAGCCTTTTGGTTTTATTTTTATATATCCAGCCTGCTTTATTGCAGGGGTAATAAGGAGGGGCTGGAATCGGCTTTCCATGAGACACAAACCTTTTTTTTTTTTTCCTTTTTTTTAAAGAAATGGCTGGAATTTGTCTTGTGTGTGTGTGTGTGTGTTGTTTAAAGAGACGGTCCCGGTGTCTAATTAGACAGAAACATATGGGTCATGGGCAGGTCCTGTTCCTATCGCCTTGGTCATGGTGCATGGTCTCCTGAAGAAGGAGGGGGGGAAAGATTAAAGATACGGGGTTAATCTCCGCCCACCATCACAAGGGGTTACGCCGTGGTTAATGTGACGAGGCTGTCGGCGACCTTGTCAGCGGCTAAACGGCGGGATCAGTGTTGCGATAACGTGCCGTTGGAAATTGCGCGGGAATCGTTCTATCAATACCGGGGTGGACGGGCCCTCTGGGCGGCTGCGGGAGGGCAGTAAGTCATTGGGGGGGTGAACGCATAGGGACCACGTTCGTTGTGTGGGCTTTACCCCGGCACCCTCCTCTAGGCCTTGGGTTTAATCACGACCCTGTCACACACATTCATAATCCTGACGCCAGGAGTGAAAATGCGTATAGATCCGGCAACATAAATGGAGGAATGATTCAACAGCTCGGCTTAAATCATAACGATGAGCCATTTGCCTCTCATGAACAACAAATCAGCTGCCATTACTGGAACTTTGTCTCATTTTAGGGGCCAAAGACGCTAACGGAAAGTAAACCGCTGACTTCTGCCGTGGCTGCGCATTGAACTGGGGTAGTAAATTTATTCGACGTTGCCGCCACGAGTAGCTAAGCTTTTCTTATGGACGCCATAGTTTAAATGCCAGTTTAAAAAAACAAAACGTGAATATTATATTCACAAAGCCGTCTTGTGGGCAGTTACCAAGAAAACATGCAGCCCCACCCCTCATGGTTGCTATGGGCTCAGCCGCAGCGCCGTAAGTCTCAACGGACCCGACAGGACGGCTCTGTGTCCTGCCCTGAAAAACAAATCAAATCAGTCAACTTCCTTTCCTCGAGTCCGCCACACGGAATGGCGCGTCTGTTTGATCGCCTCTCTGAGCGCCGGGCTTCCTGAACCGCCGAGTAAAAGGCACAAGGCCTCAGCGCTCGCAGCCAACGAGTGAAAGGCTCTGTTGTTTGTGTCTCCACAGCCCTCAGCCCTCAGACAGGACACCTAGAGTGCTGGGTTTGAAGAAAAAAAACTATTCCCTCGCGCTCCTGTCACAGATATTCACCAGCGCCTGGTTTCTCAGATATCAGAGAACAGCGGCAGCTCTGACATATTTACCTACATTTTACTCACACTCTTTTATTTTTTTCTTCTCTCCCCCGACTCTCCCCCTCCCCCTCCAGATTCTTCCTGAAATTCTTCCTCAAGTGCAATCAGAATTGTTTGAAAAATGCCGGGAACCCAAGGGACATGCGGAGGTTTCAGGTAGGAACCCTTCTCCAGTCTTCAAGGACAGCCCGAGAGGGAAAAGCCAGTAGTCTATAGCAGCTTACGCACATTTCTGAAAGCAGAGCAGTAATACTTTGTGATACCTTTTTTTTAGACCATTTACTTTTTACAACACCCTAAAAATATATGCCATGCCGTGTTGTCAATGTGCAGAACAGCTTGTCAGGTCAGGTAGTTGAGGCAGAAAGACTTGGGGTATTCAAGCCCAAGCTTAAATACATACTGGAATACTGGATATTCTTTAGACTAGGAAATGACGAGCCTAGACGTTCTCGTCATTATGAATTCTTGTGCTCTTATGTTCTCTGTCGGCTGAATAGATCTTAGACATCGTGCACATTAGAGAATCCATTAGTAAGTTCTACATGTATTTGGCGAGCGGCCGCCTGTTGGCTCTTTGAAATCGTCACCCTCAGATCATGTGTGTTCAGGAGGCAGAGTGGCTCCCCTACACTGCTGCCCTTACCCATGTGCCCATGTCCTCTCCCCTGTCCCTGTCTCTCTCCCTCTTAGGTGGTGGTGTCCACGACGCTCAATGTGGACGGCCACGTCCTCGCCGTCTCCGACAACATGTTTGTCCACAACAACTCCAAACACGGCAGGAGGGCCCGGCGGCTGGACCCCTCCGAAGGTAGGACGCTCCCTGGCGACGGGGTCACGTGATCCAGGCGTCACAGAGTCCTGGCCTCGGAGAAGCGTGCGGTCTGCGAGTGATCGGGTTGCTTGGAGTCGATGCTCGCTCGGTCACAGCTGGGTCTGCCTTTGCCCCTTTGCTACTCACCGCGCTCACCCGACACGGGTATTCAACAAGGAAAACTGTTTGAGGCGAACTACGTTCCCTTCTAACAGTTCTGTTGAACGATTTCAAATTGAATGTTTAATCTTGTTTGCCGATGACTCCAATAAGATGGAGGCGACGAACGAGCTGGAGAGAGATTTTCACCGTGGATAAATCCGCTCATTGTTTTAAATGGTTAGGAACAAATATTACATTCATTCAAATAAATTATAACAGCCGAATAATTAGCTAGACTGTTGGCTAAGGTTAGTGAACATTCGTGGCGAACAGAAAAGAGTTTGGTTACGTTGGTGAACGTTTGCCCTGTTGAACACACCTCAGGTTACAAAGGCTGACGGGCCCAAAAATTCAGAATAAAGTTTTAATATTCAGCCCCTATGACAGTGTTACCAAAAACAGCGTAAACTGTTCGCGCTTAAAATATTTATCTCAATAAAATGAGGAAGTTGTTGTTACATTACCACATCAGAACCAAGGACTAACAGTGTTAAAGACCCAAACACTTCAACTCACAAGTCACTATTTTTCCTCCTTGATGTTGAAAACCAAAGCTGTGTTTGTGTGGAATGTCATTTTCCAGCAAGTGCTCTTTTACAATTTCCTAGCGTCTATTTACCATGTTTCCACAAGTGATAGCAGCCACACAGTGTTTTAGATCCCTCTTACAGATACTACGCTGTAAATGTTTGACTTTGCTTTCCCCCCCTTCCCTGGGCATCTTGTCCCTACCAGTTAGCAGAAAGAAATCATAGCCCTGATCAATGGTTAAGACTCTTCCCAACGCCTGTGCAATGATCCAGTCACCGGCTGCCCTGTCTGTTATCTGACTGACTGGTCAGAGGTTACCCTTCCAGACAAGACTAATCAATCAGGATGGTAATGTGGGTGATGGGCCCCAGTCTGCCTGTCTGTCTCGGGGATGCGGAGAAGGATTGAGGCTTACTGGCACATAGACAGAGGACCTCTGATATTGAAGCTGGGACTCAAAACACTGGCATTGATTCTGCAGGGCAAGTGGAGGCACACTGCATCGGTGGCTATTAAGCTGCAATTACTGGGGCTGCGATTATGATTGTATTCATAACTCTTAATGTACTTAATGCGCGCAGCAGATCTATTTGATCCAAGTTGATAGCTCGCAGTAGTACCAAGCGCAAAGGGAACTAAATAATTGCTTGAGCACTGCTAAAGAAATGAGAAACCAACAGCACATCTTCAAGTTCACATCTTCATACTTCAGTGTGACAATTAGTAGTTAACATTATAACACAAAGAGAGGGAAATAATTCAGAAAGCCTAGTTTTGAGATAACTATTTTAGGGGCCTAAACTATCTTATTTCAAAAGGAAACGACGACGAGTATTCTTATGTTATTGACTAAATTTTAGTCTGACGGAACCCTATGATTCTAAGGTCTTGATTTATATTAGGCCTAATATGACCTTGTAACTAAATTCCTGTGCGACTGCCGAGTCTGTACGTCCATGTCGATGGCGGTCTGGCCCCAGTTCTCATGCCCTTCCCACCTCTGTCTCCGAAGCAGCCACGCCCTGCATCAAAGCCATCAGCCCCAGCGAGGGCTGGACGACAGGGGGCGCCACCGTCATCATCATCGGGGACAACTTCTTCGACGGGCTGCAGGTGGTCTTCGGCACCATGCTGGTGTGGAGCGAGGTGGGTGTGGGCGGTCCGTTCCTTTTCATTTTTAGATCTGGGGTACACATGCCCTAATGTCAAAATCCCATTCATTTCACACATGAAATGTGTATACTGTATATGTGATCAGATGTGAGTACCTGTGAGGTAGACAATGACAACATGTGACCATATGTGGCACATGCTGTACCATGACATCTTCAGATCAACATTATATGCACTCATGAACATAGACGGAGGTGGAGAAATAGTTTTTAACGCCACGGGAAGTTTACTGAAAAGAGATGAGTCTGCATTTGGCTTACGTGTGACTCAACTAACGACAGACTTCGTTACCCACAATACCCAGTGCTTTAACTAATGCTACGGCAACTCACATAGAACAATATACTTAGTCCCAATACATCACAGTACACATGCGGAAATGTCTGGTGTACGTGTTCATACACATTCTCAGGGGGTGTTCTAGGTCATGTAGTTAGAGGGGACACCCATGTTACCTGCCTGCTCCTGGTAGAACCTAGGGCTATTCAGAGTTCAAATCCGTCCCAAAGTCAGAGTTCAAATCCGAGCTCATCTGTGATGTCACTCTGCACAGGGGATCACGGTGAGTTTTTAATTCTCACAGGTGAAATTCAATAAATCACATGGGAGCGTAATAGCAGCAGTAGTTTTTATTTACACAACATTGTTGTTACTGCATCGTTTGAATCCCTTTACGAAAAGTCATGGTCTAATGTATTGGCTACTCGAAACTAATGAATGCAGCCTGGTATACTGACCAAAGATCGTCCATCCAGCCGGTTCTTTACATGCAGTCTAAAGTCCTTTTGGAGGACCCCTCTACCCCCTCCCTGCTGCTCCCCCAAACCCCCCATCTCTTCTCGTGGTGGACAGTGGCTCCTCTTTCTGGAGATGGACATTGATTTTTTTTCCTCTTTTTGCCATTTGATCAGGTAGCTGATATTTAAAATATCAGAGCACTGCCAGTGCTTCCAGGTGCCCCTCTCTCCCTGACCCCTCTGCTGCTGCACTCAGCAAGGAGAGCAGAGAGCCTGCGAGACACCTGCAGGGGTATTAATGGCTACACTGGCAGTAGGTCGCACTAGAATTTAGGACAGAGAGTCTCATTGGATAGCCCCACGTCCATTAAATGAATGGGTTGGTTGTGAAGCTCCTTGCAGGGCTGGCCCAATAGAGAGGTTCCGAGCCATGCTGAACTTTGACCCTTGAACAAAATGGCCGCCCTCTGTGTGTGCTGACAGTACATACCTGTGTTGTTTTTCCAGCTCATCACCCCCCACGCCATCCGAGTCCAGACCCCCCCGCGACACATCCCCGGCGTGGTCGAGGTCACGCTCTCCTACAAGTCCAAGCAGTTCTGTAAAGGAGCACCCGGACGGTTCATCTACACAGGTGAGCCAGCAGGGCGGCGCCGTTCCTGGAGGGTTGTTGCTCCTCTCTGTTGCCCCTGCCGCCTGGAGAATTGTTATTGTTATCATTTCCTTTCTTGTTTTCTCCCTCCTTATCTTCATTTCGTAGCGTCTGTGATTTCAGCGATTACACTGAACAGGTCGGGCCTTATAGTGTAATACTGAGATATTTGTCTACTTTTCCGGCATCTCTGTATGCCAGCAGCCGTGGGACACTTGATTGCGGCAGATTTCAGTCTAAACGCTGCTTAACCCTCCACGCGCACACACGAAAAGACAGAGGCAGAGACTTTCATATCATTAGTTTAAATCGGTCTTTTCTCCTTTTCCGATTATCCTCTTGAATAATCCAGACTCCATTCAGAGTAGTTGAAAGGTCAGCGGGACTGCTTAGCATGATAACAGAATGTCACCGCGTTCGACATAAGAGAGGGGACTTTGCCACAGCCGTCTGTTAAACGCGAGGTTTATCTCTTTCATTTTTTTCCCCCCTCTCCCTTTTAAGCTGTCTAACACGTCCGCGCGCATGTACATCGGGGCGAAGAGACAACCGTACAATGGGCTGACCACCCTGCCCAGCCACCTCTGATTCTCCTGCAATGCTAATAGCAGATCGGCTCCGACGATAGCAGATGACAGCAGTGCCGGGTATCAGATTCATTTTTCTATTGGTCAAAATGATAATGTAGGGGCACGCCACACTATGAATAGTCACCTTTTATGCTCTGAGATTCTAAAGACCATTAAAATATCTGTGCGACCGACAGTTTTTCCTCTTTAACGATAAAGCCTTTGGCACAATAGCGAACCACGGGTGTTTGCAGCACAGTGTTGCGGAAGACCGAAATTCCCACAGCGCCGCGGCCCAGCGGTGATGTCACAGCCTCGGACTCCGCCGTCGTGCCAGATCGCGCGCCGAGAGACGCGTGCGTTATGTTCCAGTGGATCTGAGGTGAAGCAATCAGGTTTGAGGCCATAAACCGTGCTCAGATCACTTGAAAGCATCACTTTTCCACTTGAAAAAAATAATAATAATTGGGGTTCCGGGCTTTATTAATTAGACGACGGGATAATAATTTGAGTCACGTCTTTTTTGATAGCGTTCCAGACGATAATTATAATGAGAGCGTGTCTTGTCTGCCTCAGTCAAAGTAGTCTGCAGATGAAAGCTTGCGATTAACGTCGACTGAATTGCGTCGGTTATCCTTTATCTGCTTCACAGCGAACCTCCAGTGGTATTTGAGCACCATTACCTGTTGCCAGTGAGTGCCTAAGAACTAAATACAGCAAGGTACTCTTAATAAACTTGTTTAAAAACTTCTAGGACACCACCAATGTTGTTGACGGGGAAAACGTCCTTCTGTATAAGTATAATGGATTGCATTTATATAGCGCTTTTGCTTTATGGCATCCACTAAGAACCCTAACGTATGGAGGCAACCACAGTGCAAACTTATTTTTTTTATTGCATAATTTTCTGCACACAGTCCAAACTGAGCAATTCAAATCATTCCTGTTTTTTGGACTATTTGTAATAAATTACATTTTCAGTGAGATTTAAATGTGCTCTGTGTCCCAGAGCTCCTCCAGGACCCATCTCCCCTGTGCGTGAAACATCTGCACGCACTTAAATATGTTTTATTAATAATTAAGTCTGAGGATGGAAACATGGACTACTATACGATACGCCGAACTGCGGCATGACTTAATCTCGTGTTCGTTGTTTTTTTAAACTACTTTTACTCGCTATTTAGTCACTGGTATTTTAATCGTTTTACTTGTATGCAAATTGGGAATGCCCAGTCATAATTTTTGGCCCATCTCATTGCTGCAAGATCCTCTGTCAATTCCGGGAGAGAGCAGACAAACACGCGTATCCTCGGAAACCTGTGCAGCCAGCTGCTGCTTGTCTTTCACCGTGCAGCGATTGTTCTCCGGGACAGCCCCACTAAAACTGGAAAGAATCGTTCCTTCTTTGTGCGTAAAATTGTTATTCTAATATGTTCAGATTTGTAATTTTTGTCAGGTTCTAGCATTGATACGTATACTCAAATGCAAAATTGCTACTTTCTGACAAAAGTAAAATCTATATACAATATAATACAATGCAACTTTGTTTATCCCCTTAGGGAAATTCATTTCATATTATTATCAATTTACTACCTGTCTACCACTGTGTTATTTAGTAACATAGTAAGTAGTAACATATTTATTATGCTTTCATAACAGCATAAACAGGACCTTGAAGAGTGAACGCCATTCCTTTGTAACCCACAAACATGTGAGAGACCTCTCCACAGAAAGCAGGTTTGAGCTGTGAAAGGCCTGTGTAAAGGTGGAGAAAGCCACTGTAATATTAATGTCCGACTCTTCTAGAGGTGAGGCAAAGTGCCAACTGGCGCACTGGAGCAGTGTGACCCTTCCTTTGTCCCCAGATTCCCTGTGGCCCCATCTCACTCCCGCCCACACAAGCACACACACACCCACACAAGCACACACACAAAACCCCACACACACAAGCACGCAAACACAGACACACACACACCCACACAGGCACACACACAAACCCACACACACACAAGCACCCCCACACAGGCACACATACACAGAAGCACGCAGACACACACACATACATACACACACAAGCATACACACATGCACACACGCACATACACACTCAAGCATACACACACACACACACACACACACACACACATAGACACGCATAGACACATGCACACACACACACACACACACACACAGACCCCATGCTCCTTACATCTGCCCGTATCTCTCTCCCTCTCAATTCAAATTCAAATTCAAATTCAAATTCAAGATGGTTTATTGGCAGGAAATACATGTGTAAATATTGCCAAAGCATACAGCAATACATTTAAACATAAACATAATAATAGCAAAGAGTAGTAGTAAACATTAAGATATAATCAGTAAACACTATATAGCTAGGATAACTGTCAAAATAATCATGACAAATGATCATAATAATGATATAACAACAACAACCATAAACAAACAACTATATTAATAATAATAATAATAATAAGCAAAAACAATTATGATATAATTAGTCTTTTTCTGTATTTTGGTGGTCACTCAGTGTCTCTCCGGTTATGTCAGGATTAAGTGCCTTAGGATTTTCAATCTTTCGCCCTCTCTCAGGGAAGATACATTTTTATGTAATGTGTTTAGACATACTTTAGGTATTTTTGTATATGTTTCACAATAAAGGAGGAAGTACAGCTGTCTCCACCTCTGCCTTACAGTGACCACAGATACGTTCCCTCTCTCTCCCCTCTCCCTCTCTCCCCCACACCCCTCACATCCTCCCGACGCTCTCCTCACACCCTCTTTCTTGCGGCCCCCCCTTCCCCCCTCTCCCGAGTTGTCTCTCCCCGGCTCTGTGGCGGTAGAAATTTATAGGCAAATTAAAGACAGGAGCCGGGAGGTATTGACTATCCTGGGAAAACACAGCTCTCCGAAAATCAGGGGGACGGAGTACTGTAATAACTCAGCCCCCATCGATCCCTCTCTCTCTCTCTTTCTCTCTCTCCCTCTCTCTCTCTGTCTCTCTCTCTTTCTCTCTCTCTCCGGCCTCATTGATCGGCACTTTACAAACCCGGAGTCTGGCGGACTGGAGCTCAGGCCTCTCCACCGAACTCGCCCCATTAATAACACTCCTTAAGATCATTAGGCCACGCCGGTCGCTAGGTGACAAGGACGAGCATAGCAAATAACCCAAAAAAATAACAACAACACCAACGATAACAACCGTAACGCGCATCGCCTCGTCGTGGTTTCAAGGCAGTTTTCAAATGTGAGCACGGCTCAGGACTATTGCCTCGAGAGATTTCAAACCCCTCTTTGTTTTCTTTAGTCGTTGTTTGAACGCTCGTATCCACGGTTTAGTACTCGCGTTTGGCTTCCACCACTGGGGACAGTGCGGGAGCAGGCAAAGGCATAATGCAGACGCTGTCTGACTGAAACGCGTGGCCGTCACCGTCAAATGATACAGCGGCGCGTGGATAAGCATAAACTTAAAATTAACAAGAGTCGATGGGCAGCAGTACTATGTACAGGAGAGAAAGGTTGATATTGTTTTTGTTTTATGCAAGCCTGCAGGCCTTGTTTTCATGTTTATACCAATGTAAGGGAGGCTGAAGCAGATGTGTTTTTTGGAGCATATCTGCAGATGCTTGTGTTAACACTGTTCCGGGGCGACTGCCACGTAAACTACGTGACTTCCACGTAAACCCAGCTCGTTTATGTGGCAGTCAGCACAGCTTAGCATGGGCAATGGTTTCAAAATGAGCACAGCACTGTCCCAGTACAGGACACGTGACTTCGATATCATGTACGGCATCCCAAGCTAAGATAGTCTGTGTTTCTAAGTGAAGACTCAGGATTAGGAGAGGTTAAATACCTTGAAACCAATAGAATACGCTGTCATGCAGTCACAAAATTGTGACAAACCAGATCTAGTGTCAGACTATCTGGCCAGGGAGATATATATATTAGGTATACATATATTAGGTATTCCAAGCTAAGAGAGTTTGTGTTTCTCAGTGAAGTCTGAGGATTAGGAGGGACTAGATCATAGCAATTGGTGTTTATCTGGCCAGGGAGCATAATGTGCTCCACCGAGTTTGGTAAGCAGGGGAAGGGCGATCAGGAACTGCATTTGGGACCTCACCAGTGAGAATCTCATGCCCAACACAGCAGGAAGGGTTTAGGGAAATGCGCACGAGCTGGGTCCCTCGGGACTTTGATTTAGGAGGCACTTCTCTGCGCAAGGGATTGTGGGAGTTTATGGAACGGACTACAAAGCCGTGTCAAGGGAAGATTGACTGTCGATCATTTCAGCTCCGGACCCGGAGACGTCACAGAGAAAAGAGGGCGGCCACTGGCACGCCCGGAACAAAGGCCGACGGAAGGGCCGGGTTCCAAAATTACCCACAATTCTTGGCGCCCTCGAAACACGGTGGTCTTTTAAATCTTTTTCACTTGAAGCTTCAAGGCTTTCCGTTTTTTAAGAGACACGAAGCATTATTCAAAAGGCGTTGACTTTGGAGACCTCTGCGACTGGTCACTGGTATAGAAACAACAAGGTTTGTGCCTTTTTGCAAACGGACAAATGGAAGTTGTGTAGCAGGATTCTATGTTCTAAATGTGCGCTGAAGATGTAAAAATGAAAAGCCCCGGCTAAATAATTTGTTGTTTCGTTTCTGATCGTCTGTAAAACCTTCCGTGTTGCCCTCTGAAGTGATGTATGCTTTACCTCATCCTTGTTGACATTCTAAAACATCCTGTATTACCTCAGAGATTAATTGATTAATTATGGTTCCGGTCTTCTCTCACCCGCATCGATTAAATTGAAATGAATTACTCCAAAGCACGGGTGACTGTTACAGCCATTAACCCCACTACCAAAAAGGTATATTATTTCAGTGCGGGTGTCCTATTACTCGGATTTGGATGGCAAAATTATGCACTCTTTGAAATAGGCTATGAAATTCACCGTGACCCATAACACTGTGCATCAACAACGGACAGTGAGCAGTTTCGAAACCTTCGAAAATTGGATCGTACAAGAAAATAAGTGAAAATAATTTGAATGTAAAAAGTGGCCATTTTAATGACGTCATCGGAGGCTTGTGCTTTTTTGTGCCATATATAGTAAATTAAACGATTACCAGTAAACAAATCAAGTTGTAGAGTGCTGCAGTGAGATTCTGGGGGTGGAGGTGAAAAAAACAAAAACACACACAACGAACAACATGTATATCTTCACCCAATCATTATTATTTGTATCCATTAATACAAAAATTGTGTAGAATTTGTTTTGTCATAATGCCTGTATCAGTGAAAAATAACCACATGCGGGTAAAAAAAAGTGTTCCAGTCGTAATGAGTGGTTCCGTACTGGTATGGGGTGCGTTTTCCTGGCATGGTTTTGGTGCGCTCATATCCTTAGAAAGCAAGGCCGATGTCAGTGGTTATTTAATGGCACGGAGGGATCATCTCCACCTCTTGTTAAAGCCCCAGTGATTGTCCTCACCCTTTGTTTCTCAGCGAAGTGTTGTGTCGTATTCCTCCTGCAGAATTCCAGCCACTGATTGACTCTGCCCCATTGAATACAGGCCACACTCGCCACGTGTGCAGTTATTAAGTTACTTACTTTAAGTTATTAAGTGACTTAACTTTGGTGTATTTTTATTCACCACCTGTAATCCTGGATGTTTTAAACAAATACGGAAAGAAAAAAGGACCCAATATATTACGATTCTGTCATTTTAAAAATGACGGCACGTTCACATGCACAGGTGTGTAGGTCAGTTTCTCCCAAGATGGCGACCGACTGTTGCGTAGGCTGAGGTTCCACACAAGTGAGCTTTTGACTCAGTCAGGTGTAGCGAGCGGAACACAATCTTTCCCTGTGGTTTCCTCTAGTGTCGGAGCCGAGACGGGGGGTGACACACTGCTGAGATTAGAAGCACTATCGCCCTCGCTGGGAAGTGCAGTGCACTCACCCGTCCTGCCCGTCTCACAGTTAACTGTATCAGCTGCGCCCTGAGCAGAGAGGGCGAGGCCACAGTGGGAGTTACTTGGGTCGCTGCCAAAAGTGTCCCTACGGGAAGTCGGCTCGCCTAACATCAGTTCCACATACTGTACTATAAACCCTGTATCAGTAATACAGAAAGAACACAAATGAAAAACAAATACATGGGCATATATTTTACAGGTCATTTCACCTCAGTGAAAATTACAGGTTTTCGGTAACAGGTAATTATACCGAAAGGAAAGGTAGTCTGAAAGGAAATGAAAGTTTCCTTTGAGAGCAGGCAGTGCAGGGCCTGATACAATCTTTCTAATTTGGAAAATTGTTCCTACAATATGTGAAAATGAAAACACCATGGTTGAGTGAAAACAACAACAACAACAAAAAACATTGTGCTGACTGCTGTATATTTTTGCAGAAGTCAAAGACGGTTCCAAGTTGGGTCAAATGGCCTGCCTCATTCATCACAGTCCTTCTAATTGCTGCTGTAGTGGTGAAGTGCTCTCTCTCTCTCTCTCTCTCTTAATTGAGTGTGTCTGGTGTGGAGGGGGGCTGTGATCAGGCCTGTGGTGGGGCCTCTTCATCTATCCTGGTGGGCTCCCGCCCCCCCTCTCCTGCTCTCCCCGCCTCAGCTGAGGCTGCCTGTCAATCACAGTTTAAAGTTCATGAAATTTCTATGAGCATCGATTTGGAGGGGAAGGGGCTGCAGTGACAGGCCCTGGTGATTGATCGAGCTTTTCTCCCTTTGAATTTCTCCTTTTATTCCCCTTAGAGGGGTGTGTGTGTGTGTGTGTGTGTGTGTGTGTGTGCGTGTGTGTGTGTGTATGTATGTGAGTGTACGTGTATGTGTGCTCTCGAAAAGGTTGTGGCTGTCAACTTGTCTGTTTCCACCATGTTTAAGTGGGTGTAGGGTGTGATCGAGTCTGTGTGTGAGGGTGTATGTGTGTGTGCGCATGCATGCATGTAAATGTGTGTGTGTCTGTGTGAGTATGTACTTGTGTGTGTATGTGCTCTCAAAAAGGTTGTGGCTGTCAACTTGTATGTTTCCACCATGTCTAAGTGGGTGTAGGGTGTGATTGAGTCTGTAATGTGTGTGTGTGTGTGTGTGTGTGTGTGTGTGTGTGTGTGTGTGTGTGTGTGTGTGTGTGTGTGTGTGTGTGTGTGTGTGTGTGTGTGTGTGTGTGTGTGTGTGCGTGCGATTTTGCACACGTCTGTGGGTGTCCTAATGTCTTAGTGTCTACGCACGTGTTGTTTGTCATTGTGAATGAAGGAGACCGAAGAAGAAAGAGGTACAGAAAGAATGCTGGGTAGATACAGGGGTAGATACAGGGGGCTTATTCTGGTTGGTTTGTTTGTTCCTGTGTCCTGTGTTTGAGACATTTGTTAATAATAATAATCAGTTGTAAAGTTGTTTTGAAATGTAGAATTTACGGCCGGTTACAGCGGGCCCCCCGGAGTGATCCTCCGCCGCTGTGCTTTGAGACGTCCTCCTGACGGGCAGACGGTGATCACACACTTTGTCTGGGCTGTCAGCTCTATTTGATTGGATATCAGTGTAATCGGGGCACGCCCTGGAGGAAGGGGAGATGGGGGGTAGGGGGGTGGTGTAATGCGATGCGGTGACGTAGCCGCTCTCGACGGGCGCGCGACGACCCTTTCAATCACGGCCGAGAGGCGTCTGTCATCCGGAGCGCCGCGGCGGTACTCAAGATTGCCTTGCAGTGGTGGTAGTCATCTCCATCTCCACTGCCTACACACTCGAGAGGCGACGGTAATACTGGCCACCGGAAAGAACCGGAGAGGAAAGCGTAATTGCAGCGCTGTCGATGGCACGAAACGGCACGCTTCTACAGAGGCGCGTGAGGTTCCTATTAAACGCTAATCCCAGCGCCGCCAATAATTGCCTTAATAACTTTGGCCTGGATTCATTCGACGTTTGTCCTCAACTCTGACTCGCATTAAAATGCAAAGTGCTCCTTTTATTCCCCCTTCACAAACGCGGGTTTTGCGAGTTCAGCGATCTCCGAAATTAACTCGCCAAACTGCGAAGAACATAAAAGACGATTTGTTTTGCGCTGCGCGTCAAAGTTAAGGGCAAACGTGGACTGAATCCAGGAGTGTGTCAGGCAGGAAGTGGAAGTGGACAGATGTGTGGACAGGGTGCTACAGTGGTACAGCGATGTAACGGCGTGGTGATCTGCGCTCCTGTTTCCTCGAGCGGTTACTCGGCCTTACCTACACAGCGCCCCCCCGCTGCGCAAATTGACCAAAACCGAATATCCATCAGAATTATTAGGCTGGATTTGGCCCGTCTTGACATCAGATCAGAGAGAACATCTCCTCTCTCCTTGTGCAGACAGGCGTCTCATAAGGTTTCCTTCTCACCTGCTCCCTCTGCATCTCACCTTTTCTCTCCTACGGTTGGTTTGCTTCAGATGAGAGGGGCTTTAAAGCGATGCGCAGGTACACCATCGATTTGAGGGCCAGACATAAATAGCTGATTAAACTCCAGCAGAAAAAGATCTAGGGTGCGTGTAACACACATAGAGGTTAGGCGCAGAGGTCAACAGAAGCAGTGCGTTCATTACGATCCTGTTTTCAGACTAGAGCGACGCTTTGTTAAATAAAAGGGGTCGAGCGAGGCTGAAGTTAACATCGGTAGCTGTGACGGAATCCCAGGTACACAGTCAGACGTGGTATTCAAATCCGGAAATAGCTGCGGTATTAACTAGTGCCGTGAAAGGGGTTTGTAGAAAACCTCAAGGAAATCGGGTGGCAGATGGAGAGTGAGGCACACAGCTACAGTAATGCAATTTCCCATCATGTTCCATCATTGATCGTGTTAATGCGTCTAAAGCGGCCCGTCTCTCTCTCCCGCCCGTGCAGGGTCCTCTCTGCCATTTTTGGGAGGATATTTCCCTCTCCCACTGCCGCGCTTCCTGTCTGTCTGCTACTACTCGGATATTACTTCCAGGCGGATTTTTTGTTCATCGACAGAAACGGCGTTCGCGGCGCCCCCGCCCGGCTTTCCGTATCTTTGTGTGCCTGTGTTTGTAACGAGAGATCAAAGATGATGTGCGATCGCTCTGTTCACAAAGGAAAAACACAATAATTAATGAAAGAGGAGCCACATCTCCTTTCTGTTCTCATGTGTACTTTCCTGTGAAGTGCATTATTTCCCCCCCACCCCTCCCCTGACACTTATACACCCCCACTACACCCCCCCAGCCCCCACCAGCCTCTATGTAAAAATCTATACAAATTACAATCGAGAAAGTGGCACCGATGGCTGGGATTGCAGCATATGTTGACAATAAATCAGCCAATCTATCTTCATATCGGGCACATAATGCACATAGCAGGAGGGGGGGCAGGGTGGAGGGGGATGGGAGGGGGGTCAGGGTTCGAACTGCTCGCTGCCACTCTCGTGCAAACCCATGTATTTATGGGAGGAGACGGAATATTGAGGGGTGGGGCAGAGAGACAGCCAATGAGCTTTTGGGGTCATAGTTCGCTAAGCCACATAAGACGCTGTGAGTAATGAGTTTCATTTTAGGGTGGGGTTGGGGGCTGTTGAATTGGTGGAGTGGTAATCACGCTGGCTTCCCTCTCAAACGGTGCTCAGTAATGAGACCCCTCTGAGCGGATTCCTTCGCTCTCTTCCTCCGCTTCCTCTCATTTGTTTCTCGGTTAGCCGGTGAGTTACCCCGCGCAGGTGCTCCGCTGCTCATCGTGGCGCTCAGCCCCCCGTGGAGTGCGCCCTGCGGGAGGGCCAACTCTCTCGCCCCCTTCCCAGCGTGCCCCGCTCACGTGCCTCCGTCTCCGCCTCGCTCCCCGCTCCCTCGTGGGCCCCCAGCGCGCTCCTGGGGGCGCTGTGGGCTCCGCTCCAGCTGCTGCCCTCCATTTCCTGTTGTGCCTCAAAAGGGGTGACAATAACACGCCTTTTGTTTCGCTGCTAAGTGCAAGGCATACAGGTAACTGCCAAAATGAAGGAAACGCCGGCATGGGGTGTCTAAGTAGGGTGTTCAGTGGGCCCTGGCATAGATTCTACAAGTGTCTGGACCTCTATTGGAGGGATGCAGCACCATTCTTCCAAGAGAAATTCCAACATTTGGTGTTTAGTTGATGGTGGTGGAAAACACTGTCTCAGGTGCCGCTCCAGAATCTCCCATACGTGTTCAACTGGGTTGAGATCTGGTGACACTGAGACGGCCATGGCATATGGTTTTGCATAGTGTTCATGCTCATCAAACCATTCAGCGTCCACTCGTACCCTGTGGGCAGGAGCTTTGTCATCCTGGAAGAGACCAAAGTGCTTCACCATAGGATGGAGGTGATCATTCAGAATGGCTTTGTATTTATTGCCATTTATCTTGCCTTCTGTGCAGATGAGTGGACCTAAACCATGTGAGGAAAATACACCCCACACCATAGCAGAGCCACCAGTATCCCTCGTTTACTGACGTGCTTCCGTTGTTTTAGCAGTTACCTGTATCTACAGTATATCATATATGAGAGGAATCCATATCTGGGTAACTTCAAAAAGGACTGACCTGATGAACTAGAAGTGTTCTCACAGCGGGTTTTCATTGTAAGGGCCGTTACAAATGCATGAAAGATAATAGGGTTGAAATCCCTCTCTCTACCCTCAGGTGCCGAAGGCGATTTAGACAGGAGCGTAGCCTCAGCAGGTACATTTTAAGACTTGTAGCTAAGCATCGCTTTAGGCCCCCCACCCCCACGAATGAAGGGTGAAGCCTTGCACCCTCTCTGCCACCAAGAGATCATCCCCCCACCCCTCGTACCCCCCCCACCCCGCCTCAGAAACCACATTCCTCTCTGAGCCAATCAGCTTAGGAAAATGCGATTCAGAAGCCTGCAAGGCGTCTTTCCGAGGAGGAGAAAACAAATATTGTTACATCGGTAACAACATCTATTTTCCCCCGCGCGCGACAACGCCAGCTTCGGCGTTGCCCTTATTCTTATTCATGAGAGCGGCAGTT
>JAINUG010000038.1:5739606-5887106 GCA_029706075.1 Aldrovandia affinis | reverse complement strand
ACAACACTCTCGGGTATAGTTATCACAACAATATTTTTGTTTTTTTGTGCTTTGGTACCACGTGACACATCGCAGATTAATTAAAAACCAAGATTGTTTGTGTAAAGGCTATAAAATGTTGCATTTATAACAAACTGATGAACTGCAGCTCCAACATAGAATTCCCTAACGTCAGGGCGCCGTACCATTCGCTCAAGTTCAATAATTCATGATTGGTACACCTTTTTAGGATTTTGTAGATTCCTTATAAAAGGGCTTCCAAATGTTTTAATCTCACGGCCCCCCGCCACAGATGTTCTCTGTGGATCCTGTGAATCCTGTGAATCTTGAGAATGTTCTCGTTTACCTATCCAACAGGTGACCAAGGCGTTGTTACACATGCACATATGCAAGTGGAGACCTACTAACCAAGTGGGGACATTTTTTCAGACTGACAAATGTCCCCACTTGGAAAACTCTTTAAACCATGTTTAAATAATACCTAACCTGCCCCCCCTCCCCATGAGGTTTTATAAAAAATTACCAAGTGGGGACTTATGTATGTGTAAATAGGTAACCTCTATACTCAGTGTTACTCCTGTGCGTGTGTGTGTGTGTGTGTGTGTGTGGAATGGGTCACTAAGTGTGTTTCTTGTTGGTGTCATTATTTCAGGAGGTGCTGTTGAAGAGGGCAGCAGATTTGGTGGAAGCTCTGTACGGGATGCCCCACAACAACCAGGTACGTGGGTGGGCGACGAGACCCACCGACCCGCTGCCATTAGCAACCGAAAAACCACAATGCGAGAGGAAGGAAACCACCCTTGCTTTCCCTTTCTCAATCGGCTCCTCCCTCCTCCCCCTCCCTCCCTGCAGGAGATCATACTGAAACGGGCGGCTGACCTGACGGAGGCCCTCTACAGCGCCCCCCGCAGTCACAACCAGCTGCCCTCCCTCACGGGCTCGGCCCACTCCATGATGGGGGTCAACTCCTTCAGCAGCCAGCTGGCCGTCAACATCTCAGAGGCCTCGCAAGGTGCTGACCAGGGTGAGCGGGGCGTCCGCCTGACCCTCACACCCAAAAAAACCTTGACCTTGAGGGACGGGGGTTTGTGGGGTCACGCAGCACTGGGGGGGGGGGGGAGGGCTCCTGTGGGGTGGGGGGTGGAGGGGGCTCCTGTCTGTGGATGAAATGGAACCTTTACTGTGAAGGCTTGTGACTTGAATGAGGAACAAGGGAGAGAGTGAAAGAGGGGAGGAGTGAACTATCCAAACAGCTTATGTAAACCATAGTTATTGTACTATTTTTGATGTATTTTGGCAGGTATCTGGCAAAATAGACACAACACTTGAGTTAGGGTGAATGAGTGGTCATTATATACAGTTTTTGGCCTTTGACTGTATTGCAAAGGAGATCGCATGAATCCTTTAATCGTTGAATGTTTCTCTTTAAACACGCCTTCAAATTATGGTTCTGTGTGGCTCAGTAGGTAGAGCATGGTGCTGACAACGCTTAGGTTGTGGGTTCGATTCCACTGGGACCACATATACTGAAAAATTTATGCATTTACTACTGTAAGTCACTTTGGATAAAAGCGTCTGCTAAATGGCATATATTATTATATTATATGAGGGATCCTTTAAATGGGTGCAGTATCATGAGTGTCTGTCGGGGGGGTGCCACGCCCGGTACCGGCGGATAGGCCAGCCCACCCCCTTCCAATGAGATTTCCAAGCGTCACCCCCAACCCCCCCAACTCTCCTAGCCCAAGCTGTTTGAAGTGAAAGCATGTGCCTTCCTGCCAATCAAAGTGACGGATGTTGTGACAAACAGCATGGTTCCATCAGAGGGTTGCTGGTTCTCTCGTCCTCTCAAACCAGAATTGGTTTAAAAAAATATATATTTTTTTTTTACAACATAGCTGGAAAGCTGCGGTTTGGAGTTGGCAAAAAGAGAAACCTAAACAGTTGCAACAACTCTGTTATTCACCACAACCTTACGCAACATTACTGTAATGTCTTAAACAGTTGCAATAACGTTTGTTAATAGCTGCGATGTAGGTAGAACTGAGTTAGGTTACAATGCAAAATCATAACCATACCCAGTCACCTTGGATAAGAGCATCTTCTAAGCAAATATATACGGCAATAAAGACCATAACGATTGTGATTAGCGTTTGGGAGTAAGCTGTTCATTCATAAAAATGCCCCTCTTAGCCGATTTGATGAGAATCCGACGGCCGCCAGTGTCATTTTTCAACAGCCACTCATGCGCAATCATCAGTGGAGGACAGTTGGAGTGCTGCTGAAATGTTCTAATACGGACAGAAGTGCCAGTGCGTCAGAAGGAGCCACGGACTCCGTGCCAAACTGCATCAGCAGACAGAGGGGACATTAGCTGCCCTTGGGCTGCGGTCGCTGAGCACCAGCTCGCTATGTGCAGTAGATAAAGGCGTAAGAGCCCCATGGAGGCTCAGTGTGTCCTTTAGGCGTGCGGAAAACGTGATAACGTCGTTGCCGCGGCTCTCTTGTAGCATGCTTGCATTGGATGCGTTTGGCCTTGGCCGTCATTTAAGCGTAAAGTTCAAGAAGACATTACGTTGCTTCTAAAAGGGAGCCGCACCGCCCGTCCAATATACAGTTCCATGGAAGGAACGGCTCTCCACAGGTTAAGGAATATACAAAAGCCTGTTCTAAAACTTTCAATGGACACATACCCATTGGTTGTGCTGTGTGCACATTTTCAGTGGTGTAGAAGCGGTGCTCGGATGCAGGAGCGTCCACAGCTCCATCCATCCATCTCACCCCGCACACCTGAGCAGCTCTCTGATCTTTCCTCTGCCCTCTGTTTTCTACATTAGAAAATGGCCGAGGGGGGGTAGGGAAACACCTACACGAGCCTATGAGATCATGGGAAACCAGTAAAACCGTGGCTGCCTGCAGCAAGACACAGCCGTTGTAAAAAAGTCACGCTTTCTTGCCGTCGCGCGTCCGAAGCTTCATGAATGGTGAAGGAATGCAATTTATTTGGGGAGATTTGGGCTCACGCTGCTGGTCCCCACATCACATTCGTTTACCTCTCCGCCATGTCGCCCTCATCATGCCCGTCTTGTCCCCCGGTGTTCATTTCCTTTTGTAATAAAATTCCCCCCTTTGCTTCTATGAACAGAGTCCAGGGTCTTCCCCTGCGAATGCCTTCCCCTGCGAATGCAGCGGTCACGGAATACCAATACGGTTCAATCGTATCGCAGTGTGCTGTGCCCTTCACCTCGAGTCACATGCTTAAATTTTTGAGCAAAAGACTTAAGGTAAAAGCTTAAGTTTATGTTTTCTAAGAATATATTTTTGCATCATAATTTGCTTAAATTCTTTGTTCAAAATCAAGGACAGGGTGCGTTGGGGGTCAGATTGAATGGAGTCCTTATTCATTGCGGGTTACGGGGCACATCCGTTTCTTATCCCACCCTCATCTGTTTCCTCCCACTCAGTCCTTTTCAAATGATCCCGGTGGAGCGCCACTCCCTCCCTGGGTGACGGCCCGGCCAATCGCAGAGAGGGGTGTGGCAAACGGCAGGCACACCCCTCCCACCCCCTCCCACTCCCCCCATCCGTCTCCTCTGTTTCCTGGTGGAAGGTGTAAAAGCCCGAACAGGAAGGTTACTGATGGACGGTTGGCCCAGGACCAGCGAGTGGGCAGGCAATGGGAAACATATGCGCTAGCAAAGGAGGGGATGTCAGATGGGCCAACTCCCCCCCCCTCTCGAATCCTGCATTCCTCTCTATTTCCACAGAATATAATCAGCTCTTCTCAATAGGTCATTGTGAGGCAGTGGTTAGGGAAGAGGATTAGCAGGGCGCAGGTCTAAACCATGGGAAGGACAGCTGCTGCACCTTTGTGCACGAATTGCCTCAGGAAGTATCCAAAGTAATTGTGGGTAATGTGTCAAAATGTGCACCGTAAATCTCTCTGAAGAAGGCCCCAACAAGCAGGGAAAATGTAACTTAACCTCCCGCAGATGGAAATTTACGTCCTTGTCGCAGCAGACTGTCTGTGGTGGCTGGCTCTTACATTACAGGCATTTAACAGACGTTCTCATCCAGAGTGACTTACACAAGTTCCATACAGTCCCTTTACACGGCTGGATATTTACTGAAGCAATCCAGATTCTGTACCTTTGCTACAACGGCAGTGCCCCGAACCTGCAACCTTTGCATTACGGTTCTCAGTTCTGGTGCCGGCCAGAAGAGGATGGGCTCCCCCCCTTTTAGTCTGGTTCCTCCCAAGGTTTCTCTTTATCAAGGGAGTTTTTCCTTGCCACTGTCACCTTAGGTTTGCTATTGGGGGGGTCTAGGCCTGGGTTCCCTTCTGTTAAGCGTTTTGTGACAATTCATTTGTGAAAAGCGCTATACAAATAAATTTGATTTGATTTGAGTAAATTTGATTAATTTTGATTTGAGTTCCTAACTGTTATACCAAACTGTCACCCTTTTACTCTTACACCGTGCGTTCTGCTCCTCTCTCCTACCTGCCCTTGTTCCCTAGGCTACTCCCGCCAGTCCAACAGCGTGTCGCCCCGCGGCTACGTCCCAAGCTCCACCCCCCAGCAGTCCAACTACAACACCATCACCTCCACCATGAACGGCTACGGAGCCGGCATGACCAACCTCGGAGTGCCGGGTCGCCCAGCTTCCTCAACGGCTCCGCCGCCAACTCCCCCTACGCAAGTAAGTGCGTCCCCCGCTGCCTTGGGTCAGCGTTCGCGACAACCTCCTGCCTGTAGACAGCGGGGGGAGAGGAGTCCGTCTGTACCGTTGAGAATCCGGACCTGGGAGTCCCTTGGTGTCTATTGGCTTCCACTGCTTTAGAAAACCTGTCTTGATTGAATGAACCTGGATCTCTCTCTCCAGAGATGGTTTAGTTTGAGAACAGGGAGGGCAACATGTTCCTGATCTGGTGCCACTCAGCATGGTGGTGTTGTCACATCAAAAGCTTTGTCTCACAGACTAACGTGTGATAGAACCTGTATTTTTTGAGGAAAGGCTTTTTTTTTGTCTTCAAGAATTGGGGGCGGGGTCTTACTTTTTATGCATCTCTTACTTTGGAATGCTGCTTACAAGATAGTGCACATGGTAGGGAGATTTTCAGAGGAAGTGCGGGGGTTTGTCTGCATGTCTCAGTCCTGATCAGCTTTGACTACAGCTTATCCATTTCCCCCCCATTCTTTTCCATTCCTCTCGCTAACTTATTAACATCTTCATTACGGTTCATACCCATGGGCAAAGTGCAATTCCTGTTCAGGTTCTTTATTAAGACGCTGCTACAAAGTACATAAACTAAAACGTATGATGTTGAAGGAAAACAAATCTTTTTTTTTTAAGAAAACAATCCATTTTCATTTACTAGTTGGTCAATTCAGAAGTGTGTCACCTCTGTTACAGTTTCTACCCATTTGACTTGTTTCTTAGTTTGCCTTATGTTTAAAATCAATTTTATTCTTAGCTTTAGAGGAAAATAACTTTGAGATGTTTTTCAATGTCAGGGCATTTCATTTAAACAGCAGCAAAAAATATGGAAAATGCATTGATCTCTCTAAAATATTTGTATGTCATTTCCATCCTGACTTCATCCCGCATATGAGGTTGTTGTAAACATTCTCAGGAAAAACTTTGAGTATTAATACTACTATAATTGCTATAAACAAGGAGTGCATTCGAGGTTGCCAGCTCAAATAGAGACGGCACTAATTTTGTCTCCGTTCGCAAATTCATGACATTGGGCTTTTCAAATAAAGTGTTTGTTTACAGGCAGAAGATACCAATTACATCAAACATCAAAAATAGCGTCATAGTATCGAGATGCCTCGGTCAAATGTTACCTTTTGTAACCAACTTCGAAAAATTGCCTTTCTGAACATGGAGGTCGGTCGGTAAAATCAAACCCCTCGATTGAGGGGAACGCTAAGACAATTCGGCTCAAGAAAAGAGAGAGAGGTTATGGATCAACTTTGGGCCGATGCTGACGTTAACGTGTCACGCCTCACACGCCCCCACACGGCCAGACAGGGCCCCCCTCAGTCCGCCGCTGCCCATGCCTGTACTGTCTCCGCCCATCTCACGCCTGGTGACTGACGCATCTGTCTGTCTGTCTGTCTGTTTCAGTCATCCCCTCCAGCCCTCCGTTGGGGGCCTCCACCATCACTCTGTCCTCCAGCGCTAACTCCTCCTCCTCCTCCTCCTCCTCTTCCTCCTCCGTCGCCCACTCTGGCATGTTCTCATTTTCTCCTGTCAATATGATCTCTACAGTCAAACAGAAGAGCGCCTTCGCCCCCGTCGTGCGGCCACAGACCTCCCCGGCCCCCACCTGCACCAGCACCAATGGGAGCAGCCTACAGGGTGAGCACCCCGCCCCTTGTCTGCCCCTTGGCCCCGCCCACCATGAGGGTGTTGGTAGATGAAGGCACTTAAGACGAAAATTTTGACAGAGCACCAAGGCCGTGCTTTTTTCACTCTTAAGTCTCTCTTATACGGTCGGACAGGTGATTGATTTGGTGCTTTATTTTGGTGTTGGGCCGCATCACTTCTCTGCTGGTTGTATAACCAAGCATAAGGCAACCCCTTTGGCTGTGTCCTTAACAGCCACTTGCTTCTCAGCGACCTTCAAGAGAGAGAAAAAAGACTTGTGGTATGAGAGAAGAATGGCTTGAGGTCAAAGTTGATCAATAACCATCAGCTCACATTCAATTTGGAGGTGAAGCCTTCCAGGTCTTATCTGAAAAGGCAAACTTCGAATAAAATATAAAACGTTTTTTTCCGATTACTTTTGGTGAAAATGTCCTTCCTTCTTTTTAATCAGATGTACATATAAAACAGACCTTTCTCAATGCTCATGTAATTCAGGTACAGGGAGTGAACAGAAAATGCAAAAAACTAAAGCACTTAATAAACATGTGGCCAGTATGGCCTGTGTGCTCCATGGCATAGTCTACCAGTGTCTGGAATTCTGCTGGAGGAATACGACACCACTCTCCCATGAGAAATTCAATCAACTCGCGCTTAGTTGATGGAAGTGGAAAATGCTGTTTAAGGTATCGCTCCAGAATAGGCTATAAATGCTCGCTAGGGTTTAGATCTGGTGACTGAGAAGCTCATGAAATGACATGGATAACATCAGAGTCATGTTCCCCAAGCCATGGCATGACTACTCGTGCTCTGTGGCCGGGGGCATTGACATCTTGAAACAATTGACACCCCCTCTCAGCTGAAGAGAAATGCTTTAACGTGGGTTGAAGAGTTTCACTCAGAACCAAAATGGCAGGAAAATGCGTCTCACACCATTCTGTAAACCACCAGAACCGTTGCACTGAACAACCGTTGGGAATGTTTTAATGTGGCGCAAAGCAAAACAAGTCTCATTTCTCCCAGATTTTCACCCTGTGTACAACCTCTGAGTTTAAAGAGCTTCATTAATTAGCTAGTAAAATTTGCCTGTGCACACTCCAGCCAATCAATGCATCTTCAAATTAGGGATGATTTGAATATTCGACCATTAGGTCACTAATCAATTACTTGCATCAGTACTCAAATGCTTTTTAATTTTAAAAAATTGTTTTCATTGATATATTTCTCATTAGCATTCATGAAGGAGATCCAAAAGATGCATGCAGAAAATAAAATGATGAATTGATATTAATTTTCCTGCCTGAAATTGAGAGTGAATGCAAATCTCTTCACAGTAAGTCATTATATGCAGTGAACCAATAGAAATTTCATAATATGCTCAGTTGGAAAAAGTGCAGAGTTTGATCATTTTAATATTTGATCTTAGGAGCCACATATTTTGTTTTTCTTAGGAGAAAATATTTAAATGTTAATGTACTTAGAATGCATATCCCCATTTCAAAGAACTTATGTTGAGTTAAATTGCTTCTACATTTAACAAAATTAAATCATACTAAACAAACAGTTGACACTTAATGCAACTTTGAAGCAAAGCTGAATGAAGTGCCTTATAAAATGTACAAACAATCTATTATTTTTATGTTATTTTATTTTTTAGAACAACTAACAAATAACTCTCATATACTGAATCAAATACCTTCTAATCTGCCCCAGGATTTAAATGAGAATGCATTTCAGCAGTCTTATTGGACAAAGGTTAAACTTGTTATCCAATTATATGGCTTCCTTCGTTGGCACATTCCACACACACTCAACTACAGCCATCAGTCTGTCCAAAGCTAAGTTGATGATACAAATGCCTGTAGAGCTTAGGTCTGTAAGTGCAAATACCTTGAGGATACTTCCAAAAGAAACGTTTGAAAACGCTCATGGCAACAGCCAATGTAAGACATATGAGATACAAATTTATCCAACAAAAATGTACAAAGGACTGCATTTGCGTTCATTTGTGTGGTCAGTGCAAGTGAAAGCTCCTCCTTCAAGCACATTATTCTGTGTCCAATTCCACATGGTGCTGTTCACTACAATCCCTTATCAGTGGAGTGGATACCTTATCACTTCTTCAAATTGTCCTTTGCTATTTTATGTTGCATGTATTCATCATATTTAATTTCTTTAGAGCACCGACGGATGAGATAGGTCCTCTCCCATGTCCACATTCCTCAAACAGAAATACTGTCTATGTCACCACTGTGTACTATTTCTCTTGTATAAAATACTGGTAACAGATAATTGGCACGTGTGGATAAAAATGATACTAATCTATGGATCCAAGTGAAATGATTGACAGCTCTCATCAAAACGCTTTTCCTTCATCTACATTGAGCAGCATTTAAGGCAAAATGATTTGTATCAAGCAAAAACAAAAGTCACTATGTGCTTTACCCATACTTCCTCAAACAATATGTGTGCGTTTTTTGTTTTTTTGCTACACATTCAGTTCCGCCGGCAGTCATTTGCATTCACATGTTGCTGCTTCATTTTGAGTGATTCTGCTCATTTTCTCCAACATTTTAAGCTTGGCATACAATGTTGCATTTTTTGGGGGGTTCCTAGCTCTTTGGCTCACAATTCCCCTCAATTGGGCACACAGACACAATCAAGTGTAGCCAAAAAATGGCATTTTAAATATCTTTACAGCATACGTTTTAAATAAAGTCACCTACAGACCTGTCTTATTATTCCATAAAGCCTTTATCATAACATAGGGATTGCCCACCAAAATATATTCAACAGAATGACCATATAAGCCAACTCATCTGAGTTATTCAATGGTGATTAATTACTAGCTAACCCATTCTGAAGACCTCAGATTTCAGAAACAATATTGCGTTCTGTACAAACACTGTCCAATCCCCTGATATTCATTGAGCATATAATGTGTTTCAGCCCCATATTCAATCCAGCTATCTCCACATAGCCATCCCCTGAAAGGTGGAGATTCTCGTGCAGAGCGACTGTGTTTTAAAACTCATAAAGTACCTCAGCATGTTGTTCTGATGTTCAGTCTGATCTTCTCGATGTCTTTCAGCCATGGCTGGTCTCATAGTCCCCCCCATGTGAGTGATGAATCTCCCCCTTCCCCCGCAACTCCCCACGTTCTTCCAGAAGACGGACTTCGTCTTCATTGGCCCCGACGCCGCCGGAACAGTAACTTCTCCAAGGTCCAGGTCACGCGGAAGAACATGACGTCTCTGTGTTCCTGGAATTCCGAAGGGTGAACCCAACCCCATACGCATACATACACACATGCCTTGACAGTGACATTCCATATGTCCATGTTGGTGTTGGTCCACATTCCACCCCTCGCCACCCCCACTCCCCACCCGCCCCTCACCACCACCACCCACATTTCTACATTTGGATTCAGAGCAAAAATTTATCCTGACGGCCCGACGCTCCACACGAATGAAACAAAAGACAAAAGACATTTACATGCACTAATCCGAGGTGGAATCTTGGGAAATTAACCGAAAGGCGTGAAATCGTTGGAGCAACTCTTAATGAATACACCCCACCTGCTCGAAAGGAATGGGGTCGCCTCGGGTTAACAAAAAAAGAAAGACTTTTTACAAGTTTTTTAATACGTCATTCAATGTTTCCATTTTGTGATTCAGCATTCAGCATGACTTGTCCTTTTTTTCCTTTAAACAAAGGAAGTCCACAGATCTGAAATTCACAGACAAGATGCTAAAACGTGGGCGAGATATTTGAAACTGCAGCACTGCAAATTAATTCTCCAAGGTTTGAAATTCTCCAGGGTTTGTTGTTGTAGATGACTCCAGAGGCAGAGGAGGTTAATCTACCCCAACACAATGGATATTCTAGCAGTTCCCTCAATACGTGTTCACTTAGTAACAACCAATCCACTAACCATAAAATAGGTACTAATCAGGCCTCAGAGAACAGATGGATGTACTAATCTCTTCTTCCAATTCCCATCTGTTCTATCACAATTCCTTGAGAAACATCATCTTTGGATTTCCCCCTCAAACTCAGACCATAATCCCTGACTGACAGACTGGCAGAATCCACTGTCAGGCGAATGTTGACTTTGGGAACGTGATACACGGGGAACGTGATGAGATGAGGTCAGACACACAGATACCCAGAAGCAACTCCATCAGTGAGTCCAAATAAGGACAATCCGAGCTCATCCTAATTCCCGGTGGGATTTAGGAACTTTGGGAACTGAGGTAACCTCTTACGAAAAAGTAACGTTAATATATACGGTGAGATATTTTTTAAATAAATAAAAGACAACAAGGAATACATATTTAATAAATGTCGAAATCCACGTAACATATTGAAAATATATGAGTGATTGACACTTTGATGTCATGTGATTGCACGCATATATTGTAGCATGCATTGTGAAATAACAAAAGATAATATTTGCACTAATCACATGTGTTAAAAGTGGCATTGAGTTATATATTTTCTGTATATGACGTGTTGACATATACATAAATGTACTTTTCAGTTTTATTTTTCTAGTTTAGTGCATTAATGCGTACTTTTTCATAGGAGAAGAGCAGATAGGAGACACGCCTACACTGAATGTGTGTTTGTCAACATTTTGTTTTTGTAGGCTTCAGTTCCAGTTCTTCAAAAAAATAATCATAGTCTTTGCCTCTGTCTGTGTTGGGCCGATAGATTAGGGAGACGAGACGTTCAAATGAGTTTTCAGACAAGCGTTCCCATTTGGCCATCTGTAGGATAAAAGCAAGGGATGCCCGCTGCAGTTTTAACCTCGTTTAGGTACCGGATTTAATGTTCAACCTCTTATTGTATTTTGTAAGTATGTTTTGAATATTTTTAATTTTCTTTTGGTTTGTTCTTGGTGACATAGGCCTGGGTAATAGTGAGAAAAGAATTATATAAACATATTTGATGTCTTCATACTTTTTAGATACTGTACAAAAAAAGAAGAAAAAAAGACATATGAGATTTAAAAAAAACACTTTTGTAACAGCAAAAAGCTAAATTTAAACTAGAATTGGTAAAATCACCCTGTTTTTCAAAGCAGGAAGCAGTTCCGCCACTTTTGTATAAAATGCGTTCCTATATCTTTTTTTGTATACAATTTTTTCCCCCTACTTCTCTTGTCCTCTGTATAATTGTGAAGGGTGTATAATCATAGTTATTTGCTAATGCACTATATTAGTTGAAACACCTATGAGAGCGTTGCATCTTAGCAAGCAAAAAAATAAATAAGAAAAGAAAAAATGTCGTGTACAGTTACAATATAAACACATATTTCCATCTTTCATTTGAAAGTACTTTACCTTTCATGTGTGAATTTTTCTACAGTACATTTCTAAAATGAACATCGTCGATCATTCCTCTTTCTCATTTGATGCTATTTTAGACGCACCCATGTCCATACCCTGTGCTGATTGGTGAACTCATTGTTGTGTTTTTAATCACATGTCATGTCCATATCTCTGCCTTTTGACCATTGGCAGGAAGTGTAATGCTTATTGCAGGCATAGTTCCAATACTGCGTGTTTTGTTCAAGCCCAGTCCTTCTTAGACAGACTCATGGGAAATGTAGTGTTCCCTTCTAACCAGCAGAAATGTTCATCGACGTTAACGTTGCCATTGTTTTCATTGTCAGTGCACATAATCCTGTATCGTTTAGTTATGCAATTTCTATTACTGTAATGCAATCGATGTTCACTCCATACACTTTTGTGGAATACTTGTAAAATAAGGACAAAATGTATATAAATTGATGCCTTACAATACACCATGTACACACACTGCATTTCTATGATTCCTGACCATTCTTAAAAAATCGTAATTTGTAACAATGAAAACAGTTAATGTTGAAGTTTCAAGAATGATAGGAAATTATTTTCTTTAAAAAAAAAGTTTAAAAAAACTTCATCCGTACAGCTGTGAGCAGTCCATTTCGATTCCATTGCAAAATCACAATGGACAGAATATCAAATTATATTGGAACCATGCATGTGCACACCACATAGATCGAGAGAGAGAGGGAGAAGGAGAGAGAGAGAGGGAGAGAGAGAGGAAAGAGAGAGAGATAGAGGGATAGAGAGAGTAATTGGTGTAAATGACATTTAGTTCCATGAAATGGTGTCAATTTGAATGTAATATTTAGAACACAAAGCTGGTGTATATGCAAATGGAATATATAGAATACATACTGGCTGATGTAGAGGACATACGGCACATCTATTTACGGGTGTGTCATGGCGGCATATGTTTGCCTCTTTGAATGACAAGCAATGGAATCAAAATGACATGACATTTTTGGTCATTGAAATGAGTAAGTAGTTAGGTCATAACAACTGTAAGTCATCTCAGTTGTAGCCCTAGGACAGAGAATCAGGTAGTGATGTGTGCCTGATAAGACTGGAAACATTTATATCACAGTCACCAGTAAGGAGATGGGGCTGTAATTTATTTGAACATTTTAGCAGTAAAATCCAATTATTAAACTGAGAAGTTGGGATGTGCGCATCATGCTACAGTTTGTAAAAAGTTTGATCTAAAACCAAAAATCTAATTTAATCTGTGCAATCGTTTAAAAGTTTAATTAATCTCCTCCACTTTTTTATTTTTATTTCAGAAGGAATAGTTTTAAAATAATTACTTTTAAAACAATTTCGAAAAGAAAATAAAGAACCGTGTTATGTTGTACCTGGCATTAAAACTAAAACAGCCACATTAAAATAAAATCTAAAATGTGTATATTTGCCTGGCTTAAAAGTTGTACCAGTGGGCTGAGAATGACAAAATATCTGCACACGGTCCTTGTGTAAATGCCTTGTACTGTACAAAAAAACACAAGACGGTGACTATAGATAAACAAAAATATGAAGGATTGCGTGTGTGAAAGGGAATACACTGTTGTATCTCGCTTAATTATTTGAGTACTTGTTACTGATTCCCACTTTGAACAAAAAACAAACATCTGTACTCAATGTTATTGTTCTGAAAACCCATTTACAATAAAAACACTTTTCTTTCATGTCAGCTCTTGGCAGCCTTTTTACTCCACGTTGCTGCTCATCCCTACATTTTGAATCCATTCCACCTGCTTACATTTCATTTTGTTTTCACATTTCTGGGTTGTTTTTATTATAATTTCTTTTTTACATAATTGTAAAACTTTGGGTATGTAGCCATGAATTTAGGAGGATTTGGAACTGCAGAATGTATTTTTTCCCCAATGTTTTTGAAATGTTACTGAAATGTAAACATGCTTGGAAGGGAGGAGTGCATATTTATAAAGCATAGAATATTGTATCATGGAAGTATATCAAAGCACAATGTTTAATTCACTTCTTTAACAAATGTGTGGGAGGGGGGGGGGGAATGATGTATGTTGCTTTTCTTTTTCTGACTATGTCCATGCTGTAAATAGATGCATGCTTCTCTGTGATCCAGTGCGTTTTTGTACAGATGCAGACTAATAAAGATGACATTTGGCTTGACATTCCTCTCGTAAAGATCTTATTCTTGGCTCTGCGTACCTGTGACAACAGCAATTTACACCGATGGAGAATGAGCGTGGCGGTCCTTTCTCTGGACAGGATACATACGCCAGGTGACACTTTGACCTTATTTATGGGTATTTTGCCTTCCGTGTACATCTGAGGTGCACATACGACAGTCTCTCTTACCTCTCTGTGTGTTTTAATCTGTGCTGATCTCTGTAGTTGTCTGAGCAGCCCTAGCCCTAGGTTATGTTCAGTATAATCTTCCCTTCTGTACTCGGGCAAGTGTTGACTTTGAGCTATGTTTTTATGTGGAAGTGCTCACTTGGCGGCTGAGGGTTTGTTGAGGGCAGGGAGGATCTAAGCGTCCCATTTGGAACACTCCTCCCTGTCGTGACTTTTTTTTGGTTGTCATCAACCTTTTGATTTCAGCTGCTTATAATAAAGAGCAGATATAAACATCAACGGAGACAAACCAAAGGAAAATATAATGCAGACTGTCAGAGAAAGAAAAAACTTCACTTAGACAATAAGCTGCAATACCCATTGAAGCACTCATGTACATTTGCTTGTTCACTTGACACAGATCACAAACTATAAACATGGTGATGAAAGGAATCTCATGTCATGAGTTACAAAGCTTCAAGAGTGGTGTATATGGCTTGATTAATCACTCAATGCTAGAACAATATCCCTGCAGTGGGAGAGCCATATTTGTTTGTTTTTATCGTATTTTTTGCAGCTTTTCATCCAGCGAAGATGATCTTCTTCTGAAATACGTGAAGTGGTCATGCAGTGTCATCATTAAGTAGATTCACGGGGGGATGAGCACACACACCCACCCACACAACACACTCTCCTGAAAAAAAGCATAAATGTATGTAGTCGCCAACAAAGGAGGTCACAGTGACTGCCGAACACCTGCCTCTCATCCCAAAGGGCAAGTGTCACGGGACATTTACAGAAAGCAGAAATGGAACCCATCGTTTGTCATTGTGCCAAATTCAATATTTCAGATAGCTTTGTTGCCATGTATTGCATTTTTGTTTTGAACCAATTTTTATCCCCCTATCTTTTTTACAATTATTTTCTCAGCTTGGAAAGCCCAATTGCTCTTGTAGGCCCACCCCGTTGCTAGAAGCCCTCCATCAGGGAGCGCAGGCTAGCACGCGCGCTTCCAGCCTCCACTTCATTTCACTCTGCAGTCCGCCAGCTGAGATGTGCAGTCATTTCAGTAGAGGACTAAACTTAATGTGCAGTCATTTCAGTAGAGGACTAAACTTAATGCGCAGCTGGCATGCGCGGGCAGGCTGCAGGCGCCCCGGTTAACCAGGGGCCTCTTCCCTGTGCAACGGGATTGGGGAGAGCCTGCCAACCGAAACCGGAAACACTACAGGCACCGCCTTGGGGTTGCTGGCGCGTGTGGCACTGTCATGGCCAGGATTCGATACCAAGCCACGGGGTGCGCCACTGCACCACGAACCAGTGGCCTTGCTGGAAACATCACCTGGGAGGCCTTATGGGTTATATTTCTAAAACATGCTCTATATTTTGTTCAAAATTAGGGACATACACTCTCTCTATAGTAGCTGATACAGGCAGTTTACCTCTGTGTTTCCTGTCCAATTTACAATCGCAGCATACAGTTCAGTCATTTAGCAGACGCTTTTAATCGACTTACAGAAGGGCATTAAGATGGCCAGAGAATCATCAGCAGAGCTGTATATCAGTAAAGCCACAGTCCAATCGTTGCCACCGTCACAAGGCCCATAATACAAATCCAGCTCAGATCGTGTAAGGAATAAGAGCAGACAGGCCCCAGAACCAAACCCCTAATTTCCTGATTTCAGTTTTCACTGTCGGCAGGCAGTGAATTTGATGCCGGGGGGAAATGGACTCTCAGCCCTGCCTCCGAAGCTTTAGATTAGCAGTGGCTATAGTTGGGGATTTCCTGGACCACTCCCAGGTAAAAGTGCTGGAGCAGCATTGGCCTGTTTCTTAGCATTTCAGTTCTGTGTCAGTACAAACCAGAATGCTGAGCAAGATATTCAACCCAGGAGGGTCCATTTACAAAGTGATACTTAAAGAAAATAAACAACGAGTTACAAAATAATAATATTTTATCTGTTTGGGGGGAAAAAAGTGCAAGTATGCAAGTTTTGACAATTTGTAACAAACAATAACACTTACATTTGTGTTTTCTAGTTGTTACACAATGTGTGATGGATTTAATTAATTACATTAATTATGTGATGAAGTAGAATGGGCCAATGATTATTACTTTAGCCCGAGGGGGATTCAATCCTGTTGCCATGGTGTGTTCTCCATCTTTAGTATTCAAACCAAACATCACCAAATGTAGTAAAACTACAACCACACATAAACAGGTAAGTGCCAAAATAAAGGAAACAGTTACGTAAATTAAGTGTTCTGGAGGCTATTATGTTGTGGGATGCATTTTCCTGGCATGGCTTAGGTCTGCCCAACCCCTTAGAGGGCAAGGTAAACAGCAACAAACACAAATCCATTCTGACTAATCACCTTCATCCTGTGGTGAAGCATTTCTCTGCATGGTCTCTTCCAGGATGACAATGGGAGGAGATGCTGTCCACAGGACACAAGTGGTCACTGAATGGTTTGATGAGCATGAAAACCATATGCCACGGCCATCTCAGTCATCAGATCTCAGTCCAATTGAACACTTATGGGAGATTCTGGAGCGGTGCCTGAGACAGCATTTTCCAATACCATCAACAAAACACCAAATGATAGAATTTCTCAAAGAAGAATGGTGTTCTATCCCTCCAACAGAAGTCCAAACACTTGTAGAATCTATGCCAAGGTGTATTGAAGCTGTTCTGGTGAAGTGGTGTTCTGGTGGCTCGTGGTGGCCCGACGCCCTATTAAGTCTTTATGTTGATGTTTCCTTTATTTTGACAGCTTTTTATTATGGTCCAAGTCGCCAGGGGCCTCATTTATAAAACGTACTTACGCACAAATTTGATCTTAGAACGTGCGTACGATCAAATCCACGTCAAAGTTCAGATTTATAAAAACGGTCTTTGACGTGGAAAAGTACTTACCTCCACGTCAGGTTTCAACCTGGCGTACGCACTTTTCCTTGTGGCAATGTTTGAGTACTGCAGGTATTCGCGGTCTCGTCTCTTCTCTGTCCTGACCCCTCGCTGGTGAAATTATCTTCCGCAATCGGCCAGGACCGCGGAATCACCTGCGATCTTCCGCGAGAGACTCAAAACCCACCTTTTCAGACTCCACTACCACTTAATTCTGTACATCTAGCTAATTGTCATCACCACTGCCTACTTGCTCAACACTATATACCCCTGCTTACTCCATTAAAAAATAATAATTGACTAACCTTTTCCTTCCCAGTGTTACAGGTATGGTACGCGGCTGCCTGCAATGGTTTATTGCTGTATTACTGCACTGATCTCTTGCGCGTACTATGATTGTTCCTACCATGTATTAATGTACACATTGTAAGTCGCTCTGGATAAGAGCATCTGCTAAATGCTTAAAATGTAAATGTAATGTAAAATGTATTCGGAAATCTAACAGCGCCAACATGCCGTCTGCTGCCTATTATTATTATTATTATTATTATTAGTAGTAGTAGTAGTAGTAGTAGTAGTAGTACCAGATTGAACACATTGCTTAGGCTATACGTAATGGTTTGCACAATACATTTATTAATAAATTAAAACAACATAAGCTAAGCTACTTGTGGAAAACAAAACAAAAACACACATTGGTTTTCCAAAACTACCCCAATTAGCATAATTGACACATCCTTGAAATGTATTTAATACATATTATGGTTCCACGCGTGTAAAACACTTCGGTCAATCTGTAGGCTATAAAATAGAATGGCCGCTTCTCCAGAAGATATCGCCAACCGCGCAATAAGAAGGAACGAGTTATTAGAGATTTTGACCTCAGTTTTAAATCAGTTTTAAAATTATTTACGTCCTTCAGGGACCTTTGCTGCCCCCGTTCACAGCCTGGGCTACAGACTGCCAGGCCACGTACTTGGTTGTACTGGTAAAGCCATTGGAAAGGCTCCCAAACAGCGTCCCTGCACGCAGCTGCACCTCCGCCAACAAGACCTCGATTTCCGCCTCGCTAAAATTATTTTTAGGTGCAGCTCGCCATTATCAAGTAGAACATTTCTGTTTTGATTCGTGCTCCTTTATATGCTAATGATATTAATTAGGGGGCGTTTACAAGGCGGAGATCTAAAACCATTCACCTGCGCGCAATTTCAAGATCATTTGCGATTTATAGATTTCACATCTGGGGACTGGCGACGCACGTTTTTTTGGGCGACGTTCAGTTTCTCTGAATCACACTTACGCACATTTCAGAAATGATCTTAGATCAAATATAGGATGGTTTCTACGCAACTTTTTATAAATGAGGCCCCAGGTGCTCACTTCAATGATTAAACATACCACCCACACAGAGGTCTTTGTCTGACACAACAGTGTCCAGAGTGTAATAAGACACATGAAAGGTCACTGCGTTTACCTGCGAAAGGGCGGCAGAAAGGTGGCATGTCACCAAACGTGTCTGAGGAGGCTTTCAAACGCAGGTGAAATTATCGCCTCTCTCACCAAACACCCGGAACGCGGGGCTGAGGCAGGGCGGCGTGCCAGGAAGCAGACGGGTCCTAAAAGATTTCTCCAAAACTGCCAAGCGGGTATGAACCTTGTGTAACCCGTCACATAAAAGAGTGGCCCTTCTCCATTAACGGCAGATTCATCACGTAGGGGAGCCATTAACGGGCCCGTCAAATTTCGGCGAGCTTTAAATAATGAACGGCCGGGGTTTCCCTCATCAAACAAGCTGCTTTCACCGAAAACCCCAGGAACGGGAATGTGAAGAGCGTCATGTTAAAGTTGGAGCCGTTGATACCTAAAGGCCTTGTGGTAATGCCCCGAAACAACGATGGGTCCGTTTGCACTTCTGGATGACCTAGTTTCTGTGTAAGGAGCTCGCTAATGCATTTTGGGGAAAAACCAACAACAAAACCAAAAAAGGCCAATAAAACTTTCACTTCAGATCTGTCTCTGTTAGCACCCACACACACACACACACGCGCGCACGCACGCACGCACGCACACACACAACACACACATACACACACCCACACACGCACACGGACACGCACGCACGCACACACACACACACACACATACACACACACACACACACACACACACACACACACACACACACACACAGCTTAAATAAATCTAAACATATTCTGTATCCCGTAGTTTATCTTCAGTTAAGCTGTGTATATGTTTTGCAAAGAGAGTGGGGAAACAAAAATAATAATAATAAACATTTCTGATGCTGGTCTGAAAGTTCATTTTATATAGCCTATTTATTGCATTTGATTGAATTTGTACACGCGTTATTTCGAGTGCTTTGGAATCAGGGCAGCATTTCCACCAGGCTTGTGGTGTCACGGTGACGCTTCACATTGAATCCAGCGGAGCTGAATGTTACAGTAAGACACGCTCCTGTGGGACTCGCCCCAGGACTGGAAGTGATCTTACACAGGAAGTGGCCGGGCCTCAGTTAGTGGTGACATCAGAGCCACGGACCCACAACGCTCGGCTCAGAAGGAATGTGAGTCTCTCGTGCAAAAGTTCAGTCGCACTTGCAATGGTGCCGCAGGCTCCTGGTGCCGAATGAAGCTTGGGAATTGTGCACAAAATGCTGGACCATCAAAAAAGAACATGTTACCCCAGGCCTACTGCAGCACATGGAGCAAACATTAAAAAAAATGTCAGCATTGCCTAACGTTTCCTGTTTCTTGTATTTCTTCCACAAAATACAGTGCAGAAAATACAGTAACTTCACGACAGCATCGGTAACCAATCTGTTTGCTCGTGTTCTAAACTAATCTAAAGTCAGTGATTTGAGAATATTTACAGCAGCAAAAGTGGCATGATCTGAATAGTTTCAACAGAGAGAAGGTGACCCAATATGTCACTGTTCTCCTCAGTGGGCCCAAACTTTGCTCCCCACCACCACACACACACACACACACACACACACCACAAGAGAGAAACATGTAACAGAGCTCCCCATTTCTCCTGGCCCCCCTGAGATCCAGCCATTTCCTCTATGCTTTGCATGAGCAGGGAAACTATTCCTTCTTCTTTATATTGATTTATTTATTTTTTACGCCATTCCTTTTTCCCGGTTGAGATGTTTTATTTAGAGACGAACACAGAAGACCTCATTGAGACAGGGAAGGAGTGGAGAGGAGAGCAGTGGAGAGCAGAGGAGAGGAGAGGAGAGGTGTGGAGAGGAGAGGAGTGGAGAGGAGAGGAGAGGATTGGAGAGGAGAGGTGTGCAGAGGAGAGCATAGGAGAGAAGAGGAGTGCTCTATACACCTGTTTTATTTTTTATCCCTTCTCTTTTCTGTGGGAGGCAGGATGTTGTGCTTGGCAGGGGCCTGCCCCATGACTTAATCCCTGGGTGCAATCGCTCCGGTTTTTTTTCGTCTTGTTTTTTTCTTTCTGGGAAAATAATAAAAACCCAATGCGGCAGTGACCAGGTGTTGAGTTTCAGTCTGCGCTTTAACAATGTCATAATGGCAAGCACATCCCAGGCCAAATAATTCACTTATGTTTCCCTTGTAATATTACGCCAAACATGAGATCTTTACTTTGTCGAATCTGGTAAGCATCAAGCCCACTGTATCAATGGGAAAGCTGTTTTAATAAGCGTTCCCAGAAGGAAGTCCGCAGTCGAAGAACACCTCTGTCCTGGAAACCATTAGAGCGCACAGGAAGTGGGAGGGAGAACCGCCCACTCGAATTCCCATGGAAGCAGAAAAATGCAGATTTCGACGTGAGAAGTGTCTAAGAGAGATATTGTTGTCCCGAAGAATACAAGGATAGATGTCCGATGAATGATAATCGGCATTAATGTACTCTGATATCAGTTCATGCAGATGCCATCATTTTCCCACCCTCCCCAAAATGTGAATAGTTTCCACAGCTCTCCCTTGTGTGTATCAGTTCTGAATGCAAAATGTTGGGTTTTGTTAAGCTGGGGGTGGAGGTGGTGGGCAGTGTTTCTTCATGTTTTTTTCAACCCCGTGTTTCCCGCTACACTTTGTGTACATTTAGGCTGTGTTCACACGGACAATAGGGTATGCATCAAAAACTCAGTTCTGCCATTGTTTCCAATGAGAGTAGTGCGTTGACACCACAGAGGCCAACGCAAGTTACAACGCTCTGTTGTCCGTTAAAAAAGTAGAAGTTTTGACGGAGTGCCCTCTGATGCATTAATGCGTCAACCAATAGGAGCGGAAGCTGGAATTCAGTGGGTGGGCTTTCAGTGGTCTGTATTTTGAAACAAGATGGATGCCAGTGTGAGCGTTCACCGGAGCTGTTCGATATAAATATATAAATATATACAAAATATATAAAGACAGCTCACAGAGAGCGTTGACCTGGCACACTGTCAATGTGTCCACAGTTCAGTTTAGTAATGACATATGTGCATTTATTTACCTCACAAAGAATAATAGTCTAGCTAGCTATAGGATATGAAAAGTTAGCAAAAATGCTAATTTATCTCACTAAGCCTATGAGGCTAGCTACTGTAGATTCAGCATTGTCCGTGTGAACACAGCCTTAGCCTTGATGCGCTTTTTGTGTTCCTGCAGGTAACACTTTCCCTGGAAAGTGTGGCCTTTATCTCTCCGGTGCTGGAGAGCAGATGACGGAAGGGCTGCTCTCACATTCATTCCCCAGTTACTAAAGGTAAAGGTAAACCCTTTGCAACAGCAACATTAAAAAGCTATTAAAGAAAGGTCTGGTAAATGTACCTTGTCAACACACAATAAAAGTTGTGGCCCATTTGACAGCTTTAGAGGACATTACCCGCCTCTCAAATCTTCCATGAGGCTGCCCCCAAATGATAGGGCAACCTTCAAAGGATGACACTTCATGATTGTCCTACACTGTTTAATAAGGTCAACAAGGAAGTGACAGAGAAGTGGCCATTTTGTCGCACAGGTGAGGTGTTAATTCTTTGTTCTGTAACTGTTTTTGGCTTCGGCCAGTGTTTGGTTTTGCAGGGCAGCGGGCTTTGTCATTGAGCAAACAGGCAACGGACAAAACGGGACCAACGGTGTGATGACGGTTCAGTATGACAATTACAGAAAAAAAGGAAAAGGTGATTGTTACCAGGACGTGGCCTGCCAGTGCTTTGCATGAGCAAATAGATGTTGTTTGAAGAAGGACGGGCAGCAGAAGGTGCTATTTGAAGAGGGGTGTTGGTGTTGACAAGCCCGAAATCAAGAAGGGCCATGCTCTTATCAGATATGTCTGCGTCCTTTTGCATGTTTTTCTTATGGTGCTGTGGCTGCATCGCACGATATTTGAAGCTATTAAGCTTAAAAGAAACATAATATAATTTTGCTATTTATTTATTCAAATTATGATTTTTTTTTACTGGGAAACAAATATGTCAAATAATTAACTTGCACAAGTTGACAATGAGCATTAAAATGTGCTCACTACATTGCCCATTCTCTCTCCAGGGACAGACAGTTTCTGCCAGAACAATACACCTCTTCTTTCAAAAAATGGCTGGGGAATGTATGGATGTCCAGCAGTGCAAAAAACTCTGAATTTGATTATTGTGATTTTTATTTTAAAATGTAAAAATCCCACGGTATTTTTGCATCCTTCTCTCTCTCTCTCTCTCTCTCTCTCCCTATATGCATGTAATTATATATGTAACTAGTATTGACATGAATATAAAACATACGTGTAGACTCAAAATAAAACTTCAAAATAGAAAATACTTCAAATTTTATTTTGTTTCCATTATTTTGCCTACCCCCTATATATACAGGGGGTAAACAAAATAATGGAAACACCAACGGAAAAGGGCCCCACATTTTTAAGTAACTAAATAACAATTGAAAAGCAGTCTCCACAGGTGTTTCATATAAATGCCAATACTAAGTACCAATATGTTTCTGTTATAACACTTTAAAAAAACAACAACACTTGAATATGTTTGTTTATAAAGCAATATGAGAGATCTAACAGATTTTGAAAGATGTCAAATAGTTAGTGCTCAAATTGCAGGTGTGTAATGAGCATAAAACCTGGACTTCTGAGCCGTGGAAGAAAGTAATATAGTCTGATTAGTTTTTTTTACTCTTTTCCTACATCTGGATGGGTTTATGTTTGGAGAAAGCCATTTTCCAATCCACATTGCCTGTTCCCAACTGTTAAACATGGTGGTGGACCTGGCAGCCATCTCATGGGAGTCATTGGGTCAGATTATTACTCTGCATGGTAGAATCACGCTCAAGGAGAACAAATCCATTTTAGGTGACCAGGTGCACCCTATGGTGCAAACATCGTTTCCTCAAGATGTTCTGATATTACAAGACGATAACAGCGCTGTCAGATGCCGCTAAACGGATTCAAGAGCGGTTTAAACACCAGGAGGAAGTCAAACACCTTCCACGGCCTCCCCAATTACCAGATCTTAACATCACTGAACCTTTATGGGAACAGAGTGCAGAGTAGGTTTACCCTGCCTGATAACCATGCCATCTGTTGTATTGTTACTGTACAGATCTCTTCCTCAACTTGTGATTATTCTTGCCATTTTTAAATGCACTCTGGGTAAGAGCGTCTGCTAAATGCCTAAAATTTAAATGTTGCCTACCACCTGTACGTATGTATATATATACACACTTCTGTCCAGAAGACTGCTTCATCATTAAGAAGAGCATTGTTCAAGGGTTTTGTTGGCTTAGACCACTAAGCTGCCTTCCTATCCTAAGCTCCGCTGACATCCATCTCTCTCCTCTCTCCCGTCTGCATCGGCCCATCTTTGCCCAGCTGACTCCTACTCCCACATCAATTAAGCAAATGTTTAAGCAGTGGCATGCATATCAAACCTGAGCACTCTCCACCAGCCGGGGAAGATTAAAGGGGCTCGTCATTGAAATTCAATGAGCACGGATAGCACAATCGTCTGAGACCGAAACCAGCGCTCATAAATCAATCACCACCGCCACTGCTTATTTGCTCCCCTGGCGGCATGCTAAACAAATGGATCCTGCTTGTTCGATGAGACGGCGGGTAAAGGCAGTGGCGCCGCCTCAGATGGACCCGACAGGCATGAAGCGCCGTCACCCGCCAAGAGCCAGGATCACCGGCCAATTCTGCCACTCGCATCTTCACCATCTGTAGCAAAAAAAGGGGGGAAAAAGAAAAACCGCCCATCGTGGGAACTTCGCATTCCATGTACGGCACCTTAATTGGAGGATTCATTCCTGTAGCATTAGGTAGGTCTCTTTTTTTGGGGGGGGGGGGGTGGGGGTATTCGTACCTTTATTTAAAAATACCAGGACCCCTATGCAGGTACAGGTCACTGAGCCATAGGTTATGCCAGCATACCCACCTACAAGAGTGACAACACAGACTGTTTACAATTGGCAAAAGGCCCACTCACCTCAAACTGATGTTTAGTCTTTAAAGAAAAGGAATGAATTGTAGTGATTGAGAGTGAGGTTCCATGAAACTCACAATGGGTGGGGCAAAAATATGGTGTCAATCACTGCCTTTTTTGTACCAATGATTGGTTCAATTGAGTCGCTGATGCATGATAGCTCCACCCATTTTATGAAACCTCACTCTCCTATCAGTAATGAATTTGCGCTGAGCCAAGTTAGCTGATTCTAAATCGATTCTGATTTACACACACATAAACAATACATAAATGAACACATAAATGAACAATGTATAAACAAACAGCACATTAAAACTGAATGGCATAACTGCATTTTCCCAATCCATGGCAATTATTCATTTATTTCACCAGCACCAGTAAATGTCTAATTAAAATGATCAGGCAACAACTGCAATATTATACATACCGCATAATGAAAAATAAACTTTAGTGTCATTCCAATGTGATATTTGACTTGGTGCTGCATACTGGACAACACTGTCCACTGCTGGTATGAAAATTGGCTGGTAATAGAAAGGTTTCAGCTTACCATTATGTCCCATCACTTTGTACAGTGTGGAATACCTTTAGTTCAGCGTAACCTAGTCTCCGTTCAAAACAAACACGTTAAAACCCATTGTATGATATGCTCATTTTAAGCTGTCTAATGATCTGTGTGACAGCCATTAATAAACCTGGACGTTGTAAACCTGTAAACCAACATCCTGGAACCAGATTATTTACCTCTTTAACCTGGAAAAATGACAGAGTAATTGGCTGTATTTTACTCTAACGACCAGGCGAATCAGATGGGGACAGTTGGAAGGATGATTCGCTGGCTAGGTTAAGGTCAGACTGTTTGCAAACGTGACCAGGCCACCAGGGCTAGCGCCCCTGTTATTTAAACAAGTGCGGTGGGATCTTTAGTGACCCGCGCCCGCGTCGCACTGTCGTTGTGAAATGCTGTGCCGCTCATCCTACCGTTCTGTCTGTTTCTATTGTGTAATCCTAAAGGAGAGGCAGCCATGAAACTCAGGAAGGCCCTGCTCCGGATCGGGAGTGCCGTTGACCGTAGCCGCCGTACGTGCACCTGGACCCGTGTACACAAGTGCCATCTGGTGATTTAATCAATGCCTTTACAGCCTTGGATGATGTGGATAAAAACGATTGTTTGAAAGCGGAGGGGGTGGGAGGGGGAGAACGAGGGAGGTGGAACGCCTCAAAGAGGACGTGTAGGAGTGATTGGTTTGGGACCACTCAAATTCGTTGTGGGCAACATTAGAGAAATCATTTTTGTTCTATCTGGCGTCTCAAGAGAACGACCACCGATTACCTATATAATGTGAACAGTCTGTATTGTCCATCAAGACGTCTTGCGGGAGAAGTGAATTCAAAGACGTTTTAAGGCTTGGATGACAGCATGACTAGTTGCTCATTACTTCCACTGCAGCCTCCCCCTCCCTCAGCATCTTTTCTCATCTAAAATATAACGATTAGACAGTAGGTAATGTGCATAACCTTTATGTTATTAGCTTTGTAGGCCTTGTGTCTTATGTGCCTCATCATATTGCTCTATTAGCACCTAGGGCACTGGCTCTCAACCCATTTCCTAAAGTGGGTCACATGCACAACCTAGAATACCTCATCTAGGCCTCACCAAGATGTCTTGATACCTCGGCAATGGTAACCTATCTTGTAAGTAGCACAGGGAGTTTGTTGTAATTGTCGTTGGGCACTTGATCCTCTCCTCGTACAGCCTTCTTTTCCAGGTATCATTCATCTAAAGGTATTTCTAAAGACCTAAAGGCTGTGAACGAGCTCAGGGTTGAAAGAGCACACAAGTGTTTTAGATGAAATGACTAATCATGTCATTATTGGTAAGGGGTTTGTTCTTTTGCTCTCTGACAAGATTTTTTTGTTAGTATTCCAAATACGTTTAGCAGATATTGTTTAGTTTTTCAGGATTTTATTGGCACTTTAATATACAATAAAATAAACATCACACATCTATTACAGCGTTGTATAATATTAATAACACATGAATCAGTAGCGAGCTGTTTAAGTTATGTTAAAGGACGACGGGCGTGTATAATGATTGGCCTTTGCTGAAAGTAGTTTCTCTATAACCAATCTTTTCTTTCATTACACTGTCGCTATGATATGAGAGACCGGTCAGATGAGCTGACATGCTGCGCTCCTTCGATAGTGCCCCATCCTGTAGAATACAGATGACTTTTCAGTCAACAAGGAGGTTCATTTAGCATAGTGGCTTCTCCCAAAGCAACAGGGGGGGGGGGGGGGTTGGAATTTATATTTACTTTATGCATGAAATCTGTATATAGAATCATGACACTTTGCAACATATTACAAACAAATGACCCACAAAATACACTGTTACATATTTTACATTCACAGTGCAATTTTACTTGTTATTCATATTACAATGAATAACAAGTATAATTGTTATTTAACAATTATTTAACAATTATAATTATGACAAGTGGATTTTATATTTGCTTTATGCATCAAATCTGTATATAGAATCATGGCACTTTACCACAGATTACAACCGAATAACGCACAAAATACACTGTTATATATTTTACCGTCACAGTGCAGTTTTGACTTGTTATTCATATTATAATGAGAAACTACACATTTCACATGAAATTAGATATTTTAAGAACAATTGACATTATTGATAAGAGTCATGAAGAGTTTGAATGCTTCTTCACTAGACAATTGAATCATAAATTCTACTTTCTTAACAGTGCAACTTTGTTACAGTTACACTTTTTAAAAATCTATTACTGCAAGAACCCCCCACCCCTCCACCATACATTTAGAAGTGGTAAAACAACACTATATGTCAAATAAATGCACTGACGCAGAATTAATGTTTGATCCATCTCTTCATCTACCCTCTCTCTCTACTCATCCCTCTGCATTCTTATCTAAACTTCACTCAAAGAAATTCTAGGGCTTTCAGGCCCAATCAGAAGCGAACATCACTATCGAGAAAACGGCAGTAAGATACTTGAGGACGCAAAATAATTTAACAAATTTTGAAGTGGAAACTTGTAATGTAAATTGAAAGCTGTTTGTGTTGAATCGCACAATCCGTGATATGAATATTTAATATTTAAGGATCCACCCCTGGTGCAGCGTTAAAATAATCCCCTCTGGGAACATTGACAATGCACTGAGTTCCCCATCTGCCAGAATTTCAGGCTGGTGAGGACTCATATTAAAACAACGTGGACCGTAATGATTTCAGTATTCCAGAGAAGTGCGCAGAGTAATTAGGCCACACAGGAACGGCCTTATAAAGTATGGATGTAATAAATAAGCCATTAGTTGGGCAGTAAAGGCGCAGGAAATAAAAAAAGCCAACAGAGGAATAAAAGGGGTTTGGACAGACCTCCGTGAATGCTGATGCCTTATGGGTAATGTGCCGCCCACAAGAACTTGGGTGTGGAGCTGGATTCCTTCTCTTTTTAAAACTGTGGGGTCAACTCTCAAGCCCCCGCTCAAAGAGAGAAAGAAGAATACATTCTCGCTGAACAAGGAGCCTTTTCACATCTTCATTTATCAGCGACGCCAGCTTGATTAGTGGATAGCCTTGCCCGACTTGCCGTTTACACGCCAGCCACACCGAAGGGCAATTTTTTCAAGAGTTTATAAACACATCAATTAAACACATTTGCTGTCCATCACTCTCAATGCTGTCTTCACCACCATCCCTCCTCCCCCTGCTCTCCCTGTGGAACTCTTTTCTCGCTTGGCCATTTCCACCCTTAAAATACGTTCAAGTTTGCAGAGCGACCCAGGGAGCTACACCAGAAGCGGGAGAGATGGCGTGGACGTGCACTGCGCCAATCACGGGGGACACGCGTTCATTTTTGTGGGCAAACTTCAATTTGAGAGACGTGTTAAGCAGCCCTTTTTACACTGCTGGGCTGCATTAGAGTTGCTGAGGTGAAATATCTCATTCACTTCAGCAGTGGTCCACCTGAGACCCAGGCCCTCGAATCCCCACTCCGGTGAACCAAACCATAACACCACACAACGCCGGCGCTCCTCTGCTGTATACGTATCAAAATTTAAAACCTGCATACAGGGATTCTATATTCCTCTATACGAACTGCCTCATGATAATAGAGTAAACGTGCTTTCTTTTATTTATACTGTGCACACGGGTGGCCTGGATGGGAAACCTGTGGAACAGACTGCTAATGTGAATTTGCATGTTATGTGAAGCTTATTTATTGTGAGGTATTATTATTTTCTCAATAAGAAATTTAACAGAAACCACACACACATACTAAATATTATGGGAACATGTTTAGGGTACAGTCACACACTAAATATGAGGGGACACTTTTATGGTACAGTCGCACACTAAGTATGAGGGGAACACTTTTAGGGTACAGTCGCACACTAAATATGAGTGGAACACGTTTAGGGTACAGTCACACACTAAATATGAGGGGACACTTTTAGGGTACAGTCGCACACTAAATATGAGGGGAACACGTTTAGGGTACAGTCACACATTAAATATGAGGGGAACACGTTTAGGGTACAGTCACACACTAAATATGAGGGGACACTTTTAGGGTACAGTCACACATTAAATATGAGGGGAACACGTTTAGGGTACAGTCACACACTAAATATGAGGGAACACTTTTAGGGTACAGTCGCACACTAAATATGAGTGGAACACGTTTAGGGTACAGTCGCACACTAAATATGAGTGGAACACGTTTAGGGTACAGTCACACATTAAATTTGAGGGGAACACGTTTAGGGTACAGTCGCACACTAAATATGAGGGGAACACGTTTAGGGTACAGTCACACACTAAATATGAGGGGAACACGTTTAGGGTACAGTCACACACTAAATATGAGGGGAACACGTTTAGGGTACAGTAGGACTGCACATTTGCAAACCTTATTCATCAAAGAAGAAGACTTCATGCAATGTAGGAGAAATAAATATGTACATTAAATACAAATCATTGCAAGAATTTGGATCCAATAAATAAGCCCTCACCATATTGTAGATCTGGTTTAAAACTACAGTGGTTTTTGAATTTTTAAAATATGTAAGCCGTATATATATATAATGCACAACACAACTGGAAAAAAAGCACAGCTGAAACACTCTGTCTACATACACACGCTCACAGCCCGGACCTGCAGTGCCATTGAGCTGGAAGGATATTCTTGTTAATTGCAGCTTTGAAGGAAAACACTCACATCCATGGAATTATTAAAGTTCCCTGAAGGAACCCTACAGTTTTATTAGTTTTATTGCTGCTGTCTTTTCGGATATGCCTGCTTTTCAGAGTGAGCAAAACACCACTTAATAGTGAGCAAAAAGTAGTCAAAGAAAAACTATCTTGATTACTGCAATAACTCTTGTAGATACTAGCTAATTACAAGTGGCTGTAAAATAAGTCAAACTGGTCAACGTAATGAGCTCGCTGGAGACCCATTGTTAACTTCCATTAAAATGATATATTGTCTCTCTTTTTATTTTTATTATTCTAGAGCAACACTGATCTCTTATCAAACATAACAAAACAAATTAATCTTTAAAGATCATGCTCCACGGAAGTTTGACATTTTTCATAGTTCCCATATAAATATTACAGTAGTAATATAAAGGATCACATTGCGATGCTTCACAAATTTGTCTATTATGCTTACAAAATACACTTTATTCAACTTGGTTGCGAGCACTTAACATTACAAGGTCTGAGTGTGACCTACACTGCATCTTATGAAGTGTTAACTGTGACTACATAATAGAATTCATAATCATTCATTAAAATTCATGAGAATACTTTTTGGAATTTATAATTAGTCTTTTTACAGCGTAACGCCGTGTTATGACGCATCGCGTGATCTACAACCTTTGATGTCAGAGGAAATGAGTGGCTATGAATATTGATGAATAACTGTGATGACTCTAAGTGTTCATGCTTATTTAAGGGCAGATTCCAGCACATCAAAACTGTAATGAATGAGACATTACAGGTAACTGGCAAAATAAAGGGGACACTTGAGGTAAATGAGGGATCCGTTGAACTAGGTGCAGTACTGCGAGTGTCCATGGGGGGGGGGGTGCCGGTACTGGGTCAGTACTGGGCCCGACACCCTCCCCTTTCCCAGCTGGGTCTCTCCCAGCCAGGACCACCATTTCAGCCCCCACCCCTGGGTTACCAATTATTTTGGCAGTTACCTGTAGGCTTGGCCCTACAGTAATGTGGTGGTAGAGATGGCTGTAACTGTTTTCCATTGCTTTTTTAATACTATTCATTGCTGTGACTCCCCTAGCCTAGTCCGTTTTAGTGTTCCCCTGGAGTTGCCTTTATTTTGCCAATTACCTGTACAAGGTGAGCAATCCAGCATCCCACAACAGCTGCAGGGCTCAGACATTTTGGGGGTGAATTCAGACAAACACAGACTGGTCAATTCAATCAAAATTGCCATGTAATTTGTAGAACAAGTACTATTACATAGTAATAATAAACAAACAACAACCCCAGATTCATCCAGGACAATAATGTGAAATATTCCCATATGATGGGTCACTAATGCAATACCAGATTAATCTTGAAGGTTTTTTTGTAATTGAATAGCACATTGTCTTAAGGTGACTTGGTGGTTTAGATTGAATCCAGGGGTTTAGATTTTACAGTGTTCAAAGGACATATGTCCAAATTATAAGGACACTTGTTGATTGAATCTTGGATAAAGTTAAGGACAAATGTTATTTGAGCCCTGGCCTGGATGTCTCTGGATGTACAGTTAGCTGCCATGGCAAACGTGATGAAGATAAAAGGTATTCTATAACATTTTCTGGTAATGGGAAATATTGACAAGGTTTTTGATGTCATGATAATTGCAGTATTTTGCCCACGTACACATCAAAGATTTTTGGAATCACTTTTCCTGACACAATCCATCTACTTTGCATCTGTAGCCCAAGGGCATGTAGAAGCCCAATGGGTTGGGCAGATCCTAATAAAAATGAGTTGACGTTTTAATTGCATTTTTCTCATCAAGGAGAAATCTGCAGGATGAGCCTGAGCTTTTCTTCAGAGACCAATAAGGTTGATGCTGCGTTCAGTCATGTCTTTAATAAACATGCATCCCCTCCGTCTTTACAGAAACAGTCAAACCGTCAAGACGAAAGACAACATTCTAGGTTGTCACGTATTCTGCTACTTAACAAATGCCTGAATAACACAAACAATGGTGTATCAAGTACCACATTTCCACATATCTGCAAACACATTTTCACCATAACAAATTCATGGCCAACAAACCACCCTAATGGTCACCTTTGAATGAATGAGATAATAATAATACAATTAATAAAATATAACTAGCCTTGTGAAGTTTACAGAACTCCCAATAAACTAGATTAAAGCAAATAATTTTTAGCCACTACACCATTAAAAAACATTGCTACCCTACTCTACAACCATAACAAGGAGGTTCTAGTCAGTGCTTTTAAGACATATGAATAGTGTATACAGTGCCCCATTGCTTGTGGGTTGGTGGTCTTATCAGATATAAGACTCTGGTTTTGCTAGCATTAATCCACAATGGTGGCTAGAGCAAGCTATGAGACTTGCGTTCACTGCTATAAAATGGAGTACATCATTGAAATGGGATATCACATGGCAATACTAATCTAAACAAAGTGTGTCAGTTTCCTACTGAGAAAAGTGATTTTCTGATATAGTTGTCCGGGAGGAGGAGGAACTCAACAATATCATCAACAACCGCTTCGTTGTTTGTTTATTTTTCATTATTCCTCCTTTCCCATACTGCAATGTCCCACAAAATCATTCTGCTTGTCCTGCATTCGGACTGTTTGAATCTGATCACTCTATCTCCAAAAGCAAAAGGTTCCTCCTCAAACAGCATATCTTTAACACATAATTTGACGGGTGTAGAGACGAAAGCTAAAGCAGGGGAGCACTGTGTTTGAAAGTTTAGGTTCTTGATGCTCATTGGTGTATTAATGTTATACGTTTTTACCTGATTTCCTTAAGGGTGCTTCCACTTCTCTAGCCAAAGTTGAATATTGATTGATTGGACACTTTGTGGCATGCACCTTTAAAAGTGCAGTTTACTACTTTGGATTGGAGGACTTGCACTGAGGATTATTCTATGAACTGAAAATGTTTTAAACATGTTCTTTATGCACTTCTTCATTTTACAATCACCTATCATCAAGATTAACTAGTTTCATATCATATATCACGTTACATAGTTATATCATATTTTACTATTCATGGATCTTATTCAAATCATCCTTTATCATCAAAGTAAATCGATGTGTTTCTCACATGATTTTGGCATCATCAGTGAATTTAAGTACTGCACTTTTCTACTAATGCCTTTCATCAAAGTAATTTATGCACAGTAGCTATATATAAAAAGCAGCGGTCCCAACACGGATCCTTGGGGAACCCCACTTCCTTCAGCACCTGGGTCAGATGCAGCCGCTCTTATTATTATCCTTTATATCCTAAGCTGAAACCAATTTTGAAACCATCTGGAGATAATACATTTAATTCAGACAGATTTTAGTTTAATGATGAGTCACTGCTTTGGTACTTTGTCAAAGGCGTTTTGAAAATGCAAAGATATTCTGTAATATCATGAGCCCAAAAACTTTTTTGTAACTTCTTCAAAAAAGGAAAGAAAATTCTGTTGCTAAGCACGCTGTTGCTAAGCATGCTCTTCTTCTTAGTCTATGCTGACTATCTTTCACAGTGCATTATTTATATATTTTAGTAGTTTTTTTCCTAGTAGTTCAGCAGCCCATTTTTCAAAGTTTTTATTTAATATATATTGAAGTGCAAATATAATGCTTATATATAGATAATATGTTTATTTACAAACCTTTCAATGTACTTGTTTAGAACAAGTAAAAAAAGAAGTTACATCCATAACCATTCTACTTCTATGACCGCTGTTAAACTTATGTAGGGTTTCAGAGCAACAGTGTTTACTGCACTGAATCAGAGAGGAGCCTACATTCAGTGAAATGCACTTTTAATTTACTCACACATACTCATTACATACTCTCACATGTCATCTTTTGATCCTAACTGAGGCCAAAGCTGAAACAAACAATATGCAGTAAATATGAATCGGACAAACATCTGCATCAAGTTCAGAGTAGATGTGTTCACATGGACATACTTATGCAAATTAGCCAGATGGGTATCCTGGCAACCATAGGAAAGACAACATTTCACAGCTAATTTATAAATCTGTGTACATTTTCACTGTAGCACTAAAATGTTACTTTATGTATTTAGATTAGGCCTATAATGTAAATATTGTGTGAACCAGTTAAGAGTTTTGATTTTTATAGGCTTTTATAAACATTCTTGTTAAACATCAAATGACCATTGATAAAGTCAGTCACAGTCATCAGTGCCCCTGCTACCATTAGACCACGCCTTAAAGTTGCCAACGTTGAGAAAGTGCATCTGTTTCTCTTTACCAGCAGCAGTGTAGTACAAAGGCACAGAATGGATTTTGATTGGAGCAGTTACATAACCATTACAGGAAATTTGTTTCTCATCCTTTGTTTTGAGGCTTCTAATTTTCTTTTTTTCTAAGTTGTAGGTGTGGAAGGCCAGGATAATGGAAAGAGACCACTCTCTCAGTTTGCACAGCTGCGGGGGTGGAAAGGTGGAGGCTTTCTACTAGCATGTCAGCGGCGACAGGGCTCAGCACTCGTTAACTGATAACAATCTGGAACCCTCCTGCAATATGAACTGAGGGAGAGCAGAAGGGGCTGTTTCCTATTAATACTGAGAGTCACACACACACACACACACATACATGCACAGACATACATGCACACATGTGCGCGCACACACACACACATTCACACACATGTGCACGCATGCATACACATGCACACACACACATACGCACACAGACACACACACACATGCACACACAGGGTAGTTGTGCAGGTCTACATCTTTCCATAGGGCCAGACCTCCACATCTTCCACACCTGCCGTTAGACACACTGCCCGTATTCCTCCACCCAAAACAAAATGGGCACAGTTGTAGTTTACAAGCACCAGAACCTAAAATAACTTGCTCCACAGCCAAGGGGGAACATGTTTACATTTTTACACTCAGGGTGGAACAAAGCAGCCATTAAATCTAACTAGGGGAAGTTAATATTGAGCACAGTGTTATAGCTGTTAATGCCCATAGCAGATTTCTTTTCAGATTTCTATCAGTGAAAACACACAGACAGTGATCAAATGAATATACCCTGGCTCAACCCATGCCATCTATTCAGACAGACTTACTTTTCAATGCAGCCATAATGGAATATTATTCTTCGTCATAATCTTTTAATGCTTTTGTTTCACTTAAGTCAAAATGAATAAAACATGTTTAAGTCAGTAGATAGTGACACTTTTATTAACGAAAGAAGGGACCAGTCTGCTTTGCAGGAGGACTGAATCACACTCTAAGCAGAAATGCTTGGGTTGGGTATTAAAAATGCAATAAAGCTGTGCTGCAGTATTTATGAAAACCATTCTGTCTAATATGCGATGTTAATATAGTAGACTATCGTCGAGAACAGTTGCCAGTCATCAAAAGCTGTTGTTGGTGCAGATGCCCCAATCAGAGGAGTCAGAATATAAGACAAGGTCTTGTAATGGCTGCTGCTGTAGAACTGCAGCTCGTTTGAAACTCAGTGGGTTTCTACAGGCAACCCCTGTAGGTCCAATGGCTTCTGAGATCTGGTGGAATCTCACATTCCAGCATATTAACTGGGCCGCCCATTCTATGTGAGTTAAGCACAACAAAAACGGGGAATAATCTCACAGAGCGATTGTTTGGCCTTTGGCACTGGGCCTTCATTTGAAATAAGCTTTGTGCTCCCACGGTGGATGGGAAGTGGTCAAAGGCTTGGATCAAATGAGCCATTGTCCTTAACTTTGACTCACAAATGAAAGCGGGGGTTTGTGTTTTCTTCCTCAAAGGTGCAATTTGGCATGTTCATTTTTATGATTGCCTCTCCAAACTCTCCGTATTTATTTGTAAGTCAAATTAAAGGATGAATGTTGATTCAATACAAGCCAACCCTCTGGGCGGCTCCATGGTCGTCTTCACCCTGTCTCTATTTAATACAGTTTGCCGTTGCGGATGTTTTTGAGGTTATTTAAATATGATTCAAAGAGGTGTAAAGAGCCATCCATGTTAGGACAGATTCACAAATATCCTGTACACCACCTTGTGTTGAGTAGAGTAGAGTACAGCATATGTAAACTAAGGTAAAGTCACTGAGGTGTATACTACACTCTCAGAAAAAAGCTACCATTTTGTACCTATTAAAGTAGAAATGCTTGTCGCTGTGGCAGTACCCAATATGGCACTGAATTGTATCTTTATTCTGAAGAACATAGTTGTACCCTTGCGAGAAAAAGAATGTTATTTACAGTACAAGCCTCATTTTCATTTGATATGGCTGCCAGATAGAATAAGGATTCATTACCTTACCATGGTACATATCTGTGTCTTTCCTCAATTTGTACCTTTTTCACTGGGAATGGTACAAATTGAGGTACACATTTTCACAGCTGTTCACTGGGAAAAGGTACAATACTGTATCATGAAGGATCTTATGTATACCTCTGAAGATACAATGAACACATTTGTTCCTTGAGGAACAGAACAATCCCATTAAGACAATCCCAGAGTAATCCTCCAGTGATAAGGTGGATGCAGACCACAAGGCAGTTGAAATGGGCCCAGTGTTCCAAACTGAGTCTCAATCACAGTCTCAACACCAGTTAAACCAGGCCTGGCCTTACAGTAATGTGGTGGTAGAGATGGCTGTAACTGTTTACATTTACATTTTTACATTTTAGGCATTTTAGCAGACAATCCATTTATACAGCTGGATATTTTACTGAAGCAATTCAGGTTAAGTACCTTGCTCAAGGGTACAACGGCAGTGTCCCTACCTGGGAATTGAACCTGCAACCTTTGGGTTACAAGCCCAGCTCCCTAACCATTACGCTACACTGCCTGCCTGTTTCTCATTGCTCTTTTAATACTACACATTGCAAATGTCCATTATATGTAATTTGTGTGTGTTTTTGTGCTTTAGTATCCCCCAGCTCTACTCTCATCCCCCATGGAGAGTGGAGCTGTCCGTTTGCTGTTATTTGTCAATTCTCTACAGATGGGGGTAATGTTGTAATGGCCTTATTTCATATGTGGATGCACAGGAAGGCATGTTTCCTGCTTCTTGTTAGCGTGCCAATAAGTCCAGCATGAATCTGGTATAAATGATATAAATTGGATATGAAACTGTTTCCACTAGTACTGGGTGTGCAACAATTGTCCAGCGCAAGCATGAATTCACACAAAATACATTCAAAGGTGCTTAAAGAGGATGTTCTTTGTACGGAGATCCCAAATGGTTTAATCACGCGTAGAGGGAAGCTCTGTAATTGGATCATGGCAGCTGGAAACAAACAGGGTTTTTTTTTCTTTTTCTTTCCAGGATTAAAATTTGCAGTTTGAATGGCAGAAAAGTCATGGATCTTTCAATTACGGCGTTCCTCCTTTTGCATTTAAATTGGATGTGATCTCAGAGGAAATAGTTATGGTTTTAATGACAGTCTCCGTTCATTAAAACTCCCATTCCCTCTCACTCTCCCAGCTCCTGCTTGGGGAGCCCCCAGACGAATCCAACGCTGTGAGATTGTCGGTTCAATTACCCCCATCCGGGTCAAACCCAGGATTTTAAGCATGGGCTGGGGTCCTGGATGTGTGCTCCTTTCCGAGTCAGGCCTACATGTGAGACCACTCACTGGGGTAATATAAAAATTCACTGGTGGTTATAACCATGTTATAAAAATGTAATGACATAGTCACACAAAAATGCAAGGCAAAACACTGCCATATGTGCCTGCAATAACAGTGTTCTCATCTGTGTTGTGTATGAGGTTGATTCATGTCTGAAAAAATTGCTTCATGTCAGTACAGGTGTGCATGGTACAGTGTGTGTGGCATACACGTTTTATGTATGCACGGTTGGTTGCTGTGATACCATTGTTACCACCTGGTGTTAACTAATGTATAGTCAGTAGGTTCAGAGTTCAAATGTTTGTAATGCATTGATGGTGTCTTTTTTTTTAGCTTAGCTAGATGAAATAGGCAGGAGAAGTCATGTGGTATTAGACCCACTCTCCTTTGCATTCACGATCCACATTAATATGAACCAATCAGACAATATCATGGAGAACTCTGAGTATATTATCAAACATATAACAATCATAGGGCATACAAATACAGTCAAATGCCTCTTTCTGTTTACAAAACTAAATCTTTGTGCACACGTATATACTGTATACAACGTTAATTGCAAACAGATATCAAATTAATTATTTACATAGAGGACAATGCAAGACTACAAATACATGCCTTTTGGACAAGGTGTACAAATAGCACACATCATATCATGACATTAATAGATGCTTAAGTAACATCCTTAAATAAAAAGTGGAACAAAAATCCTTTAGGATACATCTTAGCTTCAAAATTTCAGGTCCAATACAATATGTAAATTGGAAGGGCAGTAATAGTATCAGACATTAGGAAGTCATGGCTCACAACTCCATTCCGGAAATCTGTGCGCTCATTGTGCAATTAGGACCCACATGTTAATGAATTATGCTAATTTGAACAATTAGCATACTTTATTGAAAGCAGTCATAAGCTCTCCATTTCCATATCAGGGTAAAGTAAAGTGCAATAAAGACAGCTGATGGCACTCAGAACCTACTAATTAGAACCTTTCTAATTACCTGCCGTTCCTGCGTTCCATGTCCTGTTACACGTTCCATGGTTCCACAAGAGCTCGGAATCACATGGTTCTATCTGCGGAGAGTTTAGTTGTGAAGCGTCAAGCTTTTGAAATTACAAGTCCCATATCATACTACTGTTTTGTATCACATCTCTGCAAGTTTCAACATGTCAGCAAAGGTAATTTGAAGTGTTTAACCTGTGTTGGAATCAATAACTTGTTTTTGACAAAAATGCCATACAGAACCCTGTATTTCGAAGTTCTCGTCTTCTTGATCTCTGAAGTGTCCTAGGGAAACCCTTTTCGTCAAAGGCCTTTGTAAACAGATGAGTGGGAGGTAAGCTCTGAAGCCACCCTCAAAATTATTGGACGGATCCAATGCCAAGTCTCAGAGGTCTGGATTCAATCTATATCTGCTCTTAATGTTGACTGACAAATACATAAAAGCCTTCAGTTTATCATTCACAAACACTGTTTGGCGAGGTCAGGGATCACCAGAATTAATGAAAAAAACATGCTTCAATTGGGAAGAAAGAAGTAACTCTTGCGTTTATTTGTAAATCAAAGTTAAGAACATGTGCTGATCGAATCCAGACGAAGGTTGTAATGGACACCAATGGATGTCTTCCCTATTGAGCTGCTTGTAATCTCTGCTGTGGTCTTGTCCATCTTTCATGCAAAATATTTGAATGTCATGGCACTTGTAGCTCAGGACAAGAGACTTCAAATGAACACAGAAGATGGAGGGGGGGGGGAACTAGGAGTTTCTTTTGACAACAACAGACCTGCTGAAAAGAAGCTAATCTGAGACACTCCCTCTCTGCATGGAAACAGCAATGAGCAGGGCTGGGTCTACAACACGGTCTCTAGTCACACCTGCCCTACATTGTTCCTGGCGCTGTACTTCTGCACCGCAGCTCCTAAAGCTTGCAGGGGGAGCGGGAGCGGCAAGTACCGGCGACCAGATGCTTCGAGTGGGTGTGTGTGCCCTCCCCGCTCCCCCTTTCCCAGGGGCTCGGCCGCTGTCCGTTCGGAACTCATTAAGCGGCCTGACAGGGCTGGGCCGAGGCTCCCAGCACTGTCTGAGCTCATTTGCGAGGCGTCCTTTTCTCTGCCAGATTCTTATTCGCATTTGAATTTAGGTCACATTGATCTGGGCCCAGATCCAAAGCGGACTCCCGGCGGATCAGGATAGAGGGGGGTGGTGGTGGTGAAAAAACTGAAAAAACAGGATGCATTACCTCTCCTGCACCACCTGGCGCTCTAGTCCGGGATAGACAGAGAGATGAGCCTGCAGTGCGGCTGGGTTGAGCAGCGTGTGTGGTGAGGGTATTGTCCTTTGTCGGGGGAGCGCTGCCCGGGGGCAAGCTGGGGGAGGGTGATTAATGCGACGTGGCCAATGTCAGGTAAGGCCTGAGCTGGAGCTGCTTGGTGGTTCCAGGTGTAAAATGCACCATTGCCCTTACAGTCCTGTTTTTTCTAAAGGGCCTTGATCCTTGCTCCCTTTGATGTGATCTGTACATGGGAACACAAGTGTAGGCCCCACACTCCCACCAGGATGGTTACAAATTGTCGGTACAAAAATGTCAACGATGCTTTGACGACAAGCATATTAGCAATGATCATTTTCGGGGGCTTCCAAAATTATGCTGAGCATCTGCGTCAAATGTTTTCTTTTTCAATTCAACAAAATATCAACGAACAAATTACGCTGTCTATGTTATGACAGTTTTTTCGTTGCATTATTTGCTCTATAGAAGAAATGCAGGGTTTGGCGGTTTATCATTTCAATGAAACAAATTAGACTGTATTTCTAAAAGGTCTTTACTTAATAATTGATCAAAATATGATGGGCTATCATATGAATGTAGACTATCATATTTATTTTTCAAAATGCCTGGCTAATTTTCACAAATGCCAGGCTGTGTTGTAAATGTTTTGAAGATGAAGCCTTCATAAACAAGTATACGATCTTTTGACAATATTTGTTGGTGAATGGACATGTTTTGTTAAAGTTCTGTCTATGTTGTTAATATGAAAAAAAAATTTGCGTTACATTGTCCTTTGCACCATTGTGCATCAACAGACTATAATCAATGATCAGACTATGATAATGGTCAAAGGACAATATTTGAGAGAAAACAGCTAACTGTCAAAAGGTATGCGAAGGAGATAATAGAAGGAAAGAAAGAAGAAAATTAGAACCACCCTGAAAACCTTGAAAGCCTGACAATGTAATATCAGTACTGTGATATTTCCAATCACACAACATAATAGGAGCATTCTATTTGGTATATTCACGTTTAGCCTGTAATAGAACATATTGGCAACAATCAGAATCGATTATGCAAAGGTGTTTTTTTCTCCCACAAGTTACTTAGATTCAAAGTGATCGTTTTTGCTTCCCACACAGACCAGACCCGGTCAAAGGAAAAAAAAGATATATAAAAAAGAAGTTGAGGGATTCTGTGTTTTGCAGATAAATAAGAGGCCTAAGCCATAATGCCAGAAGCAACGTGCATCTCTCAAGAACTCAATTAATCACAAAATTAAGATGAATAAATTCAAGAGGTATCCTGTATTGCGGCTCAAACAGCTGCATCATTACAAGAGCTCCGGGGAGACCAAATTAAAGCACGGAATGTATACCTAATATACTATCCCACTAATTATACACGTTAAAGGAGAACATTTGTAGGCACAGCTTAAAAATTACATGGGTCATTACAACAAATTGAAGCCGAGATTTATCTACTGCCATCAAGCGCATAATTTGCTTTACTTGGTAATCACATAGCCCGTATAATTAAACATGAAAACAAAACCCAAAAAAATGCAAGTGTCTTGGAATCGGGTGGCACACAAATGAGTCCGACCCCATCCTCTAAATTTGCAACAATAAGAAATTTTGATAGGCAATTAAGAGGGGATCTGCGTGACTATCTGTCATGATCGTCAGGACAAAATCTATAATAATGATGTGAGAAGACCTGCCGTGGTTCGCTCAAATTTGCGAGCCTCACTGATATACAGCATTTCTGACAAAAGGAGTTGCAAATTTAAAACTCCTTCAAAAAAAAGCAAAAAGGAATCTCAAGTCCTGGTGTTTCCACAGCTCATTTGTTAACTTTACTGAATACCTTTATTAGCAGACCATGTCGGGTATTATTATAAAATGATATCATTATAGCGCTGTAAATTATATATGCTTGTTTATAAGGGTCATAAGACCTTTACCGCATTTGTTTAGTCCTTACATTTAAGCCACATGATTTTTTGTTGCACTTTTTTAAATTAATATTCGCAACTGACTACCTCATAATATTAAGTATAACAGAACAGGCCTGTATATTTAGTGTATCCCTTACTCTACAAAAAGATTCTGTCTCCTGGAAAGGAATGCAAGACGGTTAAAACGTTTCTTTTAGCAGCTCAATGTTTCATATGGAAATACTGGGACAGTGTACTTTCTCCAAAACGGTCACTACATAAATTTGCGTGTTACATTTTTTGGTACATGACCCAGCAAAATGAATCAATTTCAGTAATGCATGCATGTCAGTCCTGCTGATGCATGCTGGCCCTTCTGTAAATATAATTGTATTGACCAATAAACCTAACAAAAGTATGGATTTTTTGTCAAAATTCAAAAGGCTGACCCGTTCCTGAGCAGAAATGTGTAGTGAATACTCTGTTCTAAGTAGCCAGTTCAAAGTATATATTTTTTCCTTTGGGATTTTCAAAAAAAGGAAGTTGATGGCTCTTGAGAATTTGACTTTTTTCATGCTCGTGGTTTTGGCTTCGGCTTTTGGCTGACAAGTAACATTGTGTTGCCTTGGGATTTTTACATCGACCTGGCAACCCCAATAATCTCAGAAATTCCTTTGATCAACGCTCCTCTCGTCGGCCTACCAACCTATTGGCTGAAATATGTGCACAATCCACCTCTTATTGAGAGTATACTCGCCCCCGAGCAAAAACAATTCAGCAGAATATTCTTTTCCCTGGTGCTAATGCAAATATTCCGTTTTCCCTGTCTGGTCTAGCGATTGCTAATGGACCACAGATGCAGCCCGCTCTCTGCATAAAGTAGATGCAGCAAATAACATGATTATTCAGTCATTACATATTTAAGTGCACGCATTACAGCCAAACGACAAAAATCTAGTGTTGACAGAACCCTGTAGGTGATACTAAACTTGAAACATGAAAACAACCCAAAATTTTATCTCAGGAGCAAATGACAAAATATATATTTTGATCATGTGGAATATATATACATATACCTATACAGTACGTATATATATATATATGAAATGTTTGTGTTCAGGTGGCACAATATACCAATATACCGTATATCGAGAAATACTTGATGGAGTTGGATGTGGATGAGTTCAGAATCATACAGATATTTCAACTGCCTCACGTTTGTCCATTGATTGGTCATATCACCTCCAAAGGCATTATAGTGATCAATCGTACGTACATAAACTTCATCCTTACAAATGTTGTTGCTATATTAATAGATATCATTTATAATAAATTATTGTGTTAACTGAAATCCATATTTTGTACATTGCGAGGCAACCTGGAGCATTTACCACATGTTCAAGGAACATCAGACTACCTAACAGAAACATCAACAGTCACTGTTCCATTCCTTTCTCTCTCACTTTAAATTGGCTCGGTTTTTTTTGCCAAAAGTGCTGTTTGTTTGTTTGTTAATAGCACCTGTCTTGGTTAGGTATTGCTTGAATTTCTGTGATCCTATCAATGGTTCCATTACATAATCAAACATGTTTTTAAATCATAATTCCTACACACAAGAGAAAGCCTCTCCCCTATCCCTAATGATCCTATGACCTTCATCTATCAACCCTTATTGATTATTGAACCTGTCCATCCTTGATTGAGTTTGACTGATACACAGGCAAAACCTACCTACAATGTCTGATGTATCCTGTAAGCGACCAACTTAAGCAAGGAATAGTTTTTTTTAAACATTTTGTGCAAATTTTTGCTGCTCAGTGGCCTCAAAATCCTTTTTACACTAGATTCCTCACCACACATGAGCTGAGGCATAGAGAGAGGAATTAATTTAGCCAATTAAACTGGGGGATGATTAGATGGCCAGATTGAGAGAGCCAGATTGGGAATTTGGCAGGACGCTGGGGAAGCCCCTACTCTCTGCGATAAGCGCCCTGGGATCTTTAATGACCACAGTGAGTCAAGACCTTGGTTTAAAGTGTCCTAGAGCGCAGCGTCCACGTCAGTGTACTGGGGCATCCTTTTTTCTGATAGGCCCAGAGGGAAGACTGCCCCCTACTGGCCCACTAATACTACTTCAAGCAGGAAAATGCTTTTTGTGACAGGTTTTTCATCCAGGCACTAACCAAACCCTGCCCCTCAAATGAACAAAGAAATCTTAAATTTTCATTACTAGTTTCCCTGGCCATATTGTGTAATTTGTAACAACAACAAAAAATTATAAAAATATTTAATGATCAAATGTATGGTAACATCCAATGACAGACGTTACACGATATTTTTCATCATATTTTGCCTGATTCACATTCCAAGGATATTTGATTGTGAAAAGCATAAAGCTTAACAAACTGTTCATTTCAAACGTTTGCTGAAATATGATCATTGTGAATTGCTATGCATGTTAAATAAAATTAATGAAATTACATTAGTTACCATTATATATATGCCTGATAATCTAAACTGCAAGTCAGGTGATGTGTGTTAAATTAAATAGGAGGAAAAACGGCACCTTTCATTTGCGATGGCTGAGTGATCTGCGCATTAAATGAATGTAATTATTCCTCCAGCCCATATATTATGAATCATCTATATTGATTTCTGAACTCCCAGTCTGCTTATGGATATGCAAATGTACCCATGGCCATTTTGAGGATGGGTTAATTTACATAGGGCCCCATTATTATTTCATGAGTAAGATATAATGTAAGTCCAGGGAGTGGATGCACTCGTTTGGCCTTGGGTATGGGCTCTGACACCCGCGGACCTTGAGATGCTTGGATGTATCAATCAGCACAATCCAACGTTGCTTCCTCTGCTGAAAAGTTGCACATCATCAAATTACCTTTTGAGACCTTTTTTGTATTCTACCTGGCTACTCATATTCTGCCTCACACAGAGGCTGGTTGCCTTCGAATCATCCAGCAAATCAAAATAACGCTGTCATGGTTACAGTGCTGTTAATGTAGGTGTGTGTGTGAGTGCATGCGTGCATGTGTGTGTGTGTGTGTGTGTGTGTGTGCGTGTGTGTGTGTGTGCATGCATATGTGTGTGTGTGTTCATGCATAAGTGTGTGTGTGTGTGTGTGTGTGTGTGTGTCTGTGTATTTCTTCCAAATTCCCAGTAATCAAGGATGCTGTTGATTTATTACATTAGAATGAAAGCATCACCAAAAAGAACATATTTTATAGTCATAGCACATAACATTTAAATTTTTCTTTTTTGTCTCTACATCTCTACCTCTCTACGACAACAACCGGTGAAACGCTGAATGTACATGGAGTTGCAGAAAGATTTTATGCTGAAGGAAATGATGGAGGAATGATATATGATATATAATAAATATGAAAGGAAGGTAGTTGATGGGAAAAACAGGCAAGTGGTCACAGGCTCACAAAAAACAATAACTCATGTTTATGAATCATAGAACATGCATAACAGGACATTGTCAGGCCCCCTATAACTGACTGTAATTTATAAATCACCCCTGATATGATTTTACAATTCAGTTAAGTATTAATTTGACTGACATACAACCAAAATTCTGACCACACAATATCTCAATATAGCCCCTTTGAGGCAGCAGGTTAGCTAGATGTGTACTGATACTAGTTAATCAATATACAGATAACTGGCAAAATAAAGGACCACCAACATAAAGTGTCTTAGTAGGGCGTTGGGCCACCACAAGCCATTAGAACTGCTTAAATGCACTTGGCATAGATTCTACAAGCGTCCGCAACACCATTCTTCTATGACAAATTCCAGAGTAACTGTACATAGCAAAGTCAATGGGGAAAATAAATAATGTAGCACGTGCTCCATTGCAGTGGAAAAACTATGGGTTCAAAGTGCTTTGCTCATAAATATGTTTAAACGGAGGTAATGTCATCAAAGTATGCACCAAAAACATGAAGGACCTTGAATACCACGCCCTCAGTGAGTTGACTTATTAGTTAGCCGATGGTTGTGTGTTCTGTCCTTTCACTGTTGATGTTGCTGCCGGTCTAGAATTCTTCCACCAGATAGTCTGATACTTCATCCGTGTGGCTAGCTGCATATTATTACAATGTCTCTAATCTTCTGGGAGCTGATGGACTGATAGCGCCTGACACAGAAAGCCGTTGTGCTTGTCCTGATTTGTGGATTTTTTCTTGTTAAATTTTGAAGACTTTTTTGATGATTTTAAGAATATCTTCTGCAAGCCTTACTGCATGGGTAATCCATAACGTTTTATTCTGCGCTTGTTCATTCAGATATATAATTATATATGTAATGTAAAATACAATGATAAAGGCATCTGTCCGAGGATCAGTTATCCACAAAGCCATATTTATATGATATAACATCTTAGAGGCGAGTTGGTGAATCTAGCAACATGAATTGATCGTTTGGCAAAAGTTTGGAGCAAAAACAGATTTTTTGACACAACAGAGTAATTTCCTCTCGCAGTCACGGTAAAACTCACAATAGCAAAAGGAAAGGAACGCAGACAGTGCAGTTGCACCGCTAAATGAAAGAACAGATTTACCTTTATAGTATTTAACCTTTCTTAGTATTTAAATTCAGCATTCACAGGAGAGGCGCAGTCCCCACGGTCGAATGAGCCTCCTTCCATCAGGGACTTACAGCGCAGCATCCCGACCGAGACATTTCAAATCCTTTCCTCTTTTTCCTTCTGCTAATTATTCCACCAGGCACTCGTGAGACTTTCCGCTGTAATTACTCTGCAAAGAGGGAATTCTATTGGACTATTGGAAAAAAATACATTTCTTAATGATCCAAAAAGTTTTGATCCAAAGCCAAGTTAGAGAAGGTGAATATCAAGTTTTGATCCTTGACCCCTAGGTCAAGGGCACCGTCTGTCAAAAAAGGCAAAGCACAACATGAATGATATGCTTTTTTGCTTAAAAAAATAGAGGATTAAATGGAGGATGGCATAAACACAAACTCTGACATCACTAACAGAAGACAACCAAAATTGGTTAGGCTTAAAAAATACACATTGCCTAATTGTGACCTTTGGACAATTGATATGTAGCATTGAAACACATTTTTTTTAAAGAGCCTCTGCTGCATAGCCTATATGTATTTCCTAAATTATTTAAATTAGTTTCCAACCACCTCCTCTTTTAAAATATTGAATCAGATAGGGCCCAAACATCAGCAATGTAAGCCTACATATATTTCAAAACTACAACTGAGCTTGAAATGTCACCATTTTATTGCTGTTTAGGGAATAGCCTTCACATTGTGTTAGGTCATTTGATGGTCTCTCTTTGGGTCTCACACTCAGTCAAGTGATGTGGATTCCTTATCGTTCTTCTAAATGCACACAGAAAAAAAAAAAAAAGTGTAACTCCGAGAGGCCATATGTTGAGATGACTTTCACTCCCTCACTCACTTGCTCATTCACACACTCACTTCCTCACTCATGCATTCATACACTCACTCCCTCATGCACTCACTCACACACTCAGTCCCTCACTCAGTCCCTCACTCATGCACTCACCCCCTCACTCATTCGCACACTCACTCCTTCACTCACACCTTCGCACACCCACTCCCTCGCACACTCATTCACTCCCTGGAATCTGAAAAGGAAGCGGCGCAAAAGGCGGACTCTGTGACAGGCTCAAAGCCCAAATCTCTGGAGAGGAGAGCCACACAGCTGTGATAGTAAACTGACCCGACTAAGTGTTCGTCACACGCTGCTTGTGGATGGGAAGGCGACCCCTTTCAAACCACAGGTCACTTCCTCACTGGGCCCCCTTGACCCCCAGCCTGCGGTTCTCATGGGAGCAGGCTTCACAGGAAGTCCCTGTCCAAACACGGCCACATAACAGGAAGTGATGCCCCTCTAACAAAAACATGCGCTTGCTGAGGGAGGCGGGCCGAGGTCTGTTAAGGACCTCGAAGGCCAAAACTCTCTGGGGGAGTATCGAAAATTCTAGTAGAGAGAATTAGACCTCCACCACTGATAAAGGAGCTAGTGTCAAGACATGAATGAATCTCCAGTGGTGCCTTAAGAAATGCAAAATAAGCTAAAATACACAGCTGGGACGACATGCATAGAAAAACAAATCTAATTTTAAAATTCTGTGTATGTAAAAGACGAATTAAAGTACATTTGCATTGGAATGGATGTACATGTGTGAGAAAAAATGGCCCACCTTGGTGGGGGAAAGAAAAAAACTAAAAACAAATTTTGCAAGCACACATTTATTCAGCCTCGCAAGATTTAGTCCTCAGCTAAGTAGAGCCAGGTAGGGTCGCCATTTCGACACCTCTGATATTTCCTTCTCTGGTGAGTGGATGAACATACGGCATGGAACTCCCCATCGTAAAATATGTCATATATATATTTATCATTGTTAATTTTCAGGTCTGCTCTGGATGACTCAGTCTCGGTTGTGACGCAGAGTAGGTGGCCTGGCTCAAACTTGCCACTTCCCGTTGATTTCTCTCCCTTTGCCTCTACTTTGAGATCTTGTGAGACGCAACACAAGGATACACATGCAGTGTAGGAACTTATCGACCCAAATACCCCCTATAAACACTCTATTGCTTAACCTTGTCCAGATGCTCCAGGTGCTCTCAGCCCCCAACAGCTGACCCAGGATCAGCTTACCGAACCATGATCTTATTCTAAATCATAATGTAAAAAAAATAAAGCTAAACTGATCCAGGGTCAATGTTTGGGGCAATTGATTTATCTTCACACACACACACACACACACACGGATACATACATACATACTCTTCTTCCTTCTGGTCAAATGGTAATGGGGAGAGAACTTGAAAGTCAGAATGTGAAATGAAGCAGACATTTCTTCTCCTGTCAGGGGCATTTAATGTCCAGCCTCACTGGCAATTATCCTGTTGGCTCCATGGTCACACAGTTATCCAGGTCAGTATCCTGGGGTAGGAGGAGGGCGGTAGGCGGTGGGTGGGTGTGGGGGGGGCGGGGCAGACAGGGCAAAGTGACTGAAGCAAAGAGCAGCTGTCTGTCCATGGGGAGTCTCTGGGAATCATGCTCTTTCCAGCAAAGTCGCAAGCTGACACGGATATAAACTGACAGATACTCCTACATCACAGGCTAGTGTGTGTGTTTGTATGTGTGTATCTACGGATATGTGCGTGTACATGTACAAGTAACTGCCAAAATAAAGGAGAAAATTGAGTTCTGGCAGCTCTGTTATGGTGTGGGATGCATGTTCCTGGCATGGTTTTGGTCCACTCAACCCCTTAGAGGGAAAGATAAATGCTAATAAATAAAAAGCCATTCTGTGTGTGTGAGTGATCACCTTCATCCTATGGTGAATCATTTCTATCCTGAGTAGTCTCTTCCTTGATAACAATGCCCCCATCCACAGGGCATGAGTGGTCACTGAATCATTTGATGAGCATGAACACCATATGCCAGAGCTCACCAGATCTCAACCCAACTGAACACTTATGGGAGATTCTGGAGCGGTGCCTGAGACAGCGTTTTCCACCACCATCAACAAATCACCAAACGATGGCATTTCTCATGGAAGAATGGTGTTGCATCCCTTCAACAGAGTTCCAGACTTGTAAAATCTATGCCAAGGCACACTGTGAGTGAATGTGTGTGAGATAAATGTGCGTGTACAACAGAATACTGATGCACACCGGTATATATATCACCCGTTAGAAAATTGTTTGGAATAAGATTTTGAGCAGAAAACACCAGAGCCTAAGACTAGCCCCAGTCTCTAGAAATATTTCTGGCACCCAGTGTTGTGGGGATGGGCACATCTCTCTCCCCATCTGCCAAGTACGTGCGCATTGGAAGGAGAGAGCATTTCCATACTTCTGGAGAGGAAATGAGCAGGAGATCGCCAGGCTAAATCTGGGGCTCTGCTGAAATGGGTGCCACCGGTGTCCAATAGCAGAACCCCTGGACCCTGTGAGGATACCCCCTCCCATTCCAGCGCCTCCCATTCGGTGCTGGAACATAAACCTAGCCTTCTGTACTGGAGGAAGCTCAAGGAAGGTATGCGTGGAAGGATTCAGGCTGTGTGCGGCAGGCCTTGACTATGCCAGAAATGCTAGAGCAGTCACACGTGTTCACTCGGTTGTTGACATTAGAAACGTAAGACTGCGCACGCAAGTTATAAGGTCTCCTTTAGGTTTTTTCAACCCTCATTTTTGGCGGCCGCCCTACGTTTCAGCTCTCGCTTCTCTCGAGGGCGTGAATGGCACGCGTATCTTTCGTCATGAACATGGAAGCATGTATACATGAACACATATCCAAAGTGGAATGCAAAAATGTGCATGCACACACATGCACACACAATGTATGTTTTTTTGGGCATCTTCTGAGACAATGCTGTTTCCTTTTGGTCTTTTATATTTGCTTTTGTTTAGAATATTAAAGTGTTGCAGGCAGCGTTGCATTCTGTTATCAGATATAGGAAACATTTAAAATCAGTACATAGTGGCTTTCTGTGTTTTCTTTTTGTTATATTTACTCATTTCAATATATTAAGTCGAAAATACTTTGCACAAATGTTTACACACAAAAATGAAAATGGTTTAAAAAATGGTGTGACTTCACTGGGTAGAACTTTTGAGCTGCAGTTCCAGACTGAACCTTATCTTACTCTCAAAGAGAAATTGGGGGCGGATATTCTGCCAAAAAGATCAATGTTTTAATGTACTTCCTGGCCTGCCAGGAACTCATTTGTCTCGTTCAAGAGGAACACACAGAGCGCTTGGACCAATTTTCTCCACTGTGGACCAAGATCTTTCTGCTAGTAAATTCCCCAATAGCCTCGGCAAATTCTCAAACATGTCAGTGAGGGATTGATATCAGGCTGGCAAAAGTCACATGGACAGCGAGGCTCTGCAATAGCCATCACTTTCAACGAAGCAGGCCCTGCCAAAAGCGCTCTCTCCGGTGAACCCATACTTTCACATTAATAGCTGGTTCTGGTGTGCTGGTTTGCAGCCTAATTCGAAATGGCCTGGGGACCCCGAGAAAGGAACGCATATTTTTTTTACCCCTGCTAGCCAGCAGAACTCTCCGGACAACACAAAAACAATCGGCTCTGTTCTCGAGACCTGAGGGTCGGCTTTCACCGGGACCCAGGCGTGCTATCGCCAGAACGCAGTGAGCGGTTTGAAGACGAACGCTCGCGGAACAACAATGAGGAGAGCCCCGTTCACAGTCCACTAATTATGTTTTTTCCTTTCGATAAGTAAACTTTAAGTGTTCGTGAAATGAGCACTAAAGCCTCCTTAATAGTGTTTTCACAGCTGGGTCGAACCCTCCCACTGCACGGCCATAAAACCCCTTCCTGAATGGATGTTAACATGGGAAGCCAGTATCGTCATACTTGGCAGCCTCGCTCTGCCGCTAAACACCTAGTGAACCCCGCATTGAGCCGGGACAGCAGGAAAGAAATCTGCAAACCATTCAGCCCTGCACATACACAAGTAGCCTCGAATTTTTAACTGGTGACACATGGACATTCAATCATATTCCCTTACTTCTCTCTCTTTTTCTCTCTCTCTCTCTCTCTTACTCTTTGTGTGTGTCTCCCTCTTGTGCGTGCTCTCTCCCCCTCTCTCTCTCTCTCTCTCTCTCTCTCTCTCTCTCTCTCTCTCTCTCTCTCTCTCTCTCTCTCTCTCTCTCTCTCTCTCTCTCTCTCCCTTTCCCCTTCTCTCTCTGCATTTGTTTTTCCTGGTAGCAATGTAAAAACACATTTTGGGACGTTCGCTCCTGGAGAGCTGTTCCTGCTTCTGAGCTGATAGGTTGACAGCTAAGTTTCATGTAAAACAAGGGTGGATCTGGTTGCACCTCCAGCAGGCTGTGGGAGATTTGAGCGTGAACTCAGAGACAGTCTCATCAGGAAACAGGGAAAGGGATACTGGAATGACTCATTTCTGTCGGGATATCTGAAAGGGCTTCTTACAATGGTCTTCTTCTTGTACCCATGACCCGTTTAAAATGTGACCTAGAACTTTTCTGCTCAGGCCATAATTAATCGGCAGCATGTGTATCTTTTGGCAACCACCTTTTTGCTGTTTTTAAAAACACACAGGCATATTTATTATTATCTAGAAAAATTATTGAAACATTCAAACATTGAAGTATTTAATTTCTATATTTTTACGTGTTTCATTTTGCTTTGCATTTTATTTAGTTTTTTGATGGTAAAACAACTTAAATAACGATAGAGTTGTAGGGCTTCCTTAGAAGTGTACACACAAGTCAAATAGAACAATGTCAGAAGTGTTTTCCTCTGGTTGCCATATCTCGACTATATACAGTACATTGTATGGAACATACCGTATACTGTTATGTCCAAAATTTGACTATATAATATAATTATAATGTCTGGGAGGAGACACTTGTCATATGTGATGCCAAGAGGGGAAATCATAGAAAGCTACTCCTCATTTGGCAGCTGTCAGAGCCTCCTGGGGTCTCCAAAAGCCCGGGAGACCCCTTTGTGGCGACAGACAGCTGCAGCCTCACCTACAGGAACATACACCTGGAACCTGTTGATCAGTAATCAGCCCAGGTGTGTCATCAGCCCAGGTGTTGCCTTGGTTCAGGTCGTTTATTAAGGCGCAGCCTGCTGTGCCTTAAAGAGAGACGACACGGACATGCTGCATGCTCTCATTTCGAACTTTGGTAGTTGGTTTTTTCTCCAAAAGTTTCGGTTAATTTTGTTATATGTTTTCTGTTCTTTTCACCGTGAAAGGGGAATAAAACAGCCAAAGTGGCCAAATAGGCCTTCCTTGTGTGAGCGTTCTTATTCGGTCACCACCAGGTTGAAGTCGACACCAGGCACCGTGCCACAAACACTATTTAACTCTTATAACAGTGTGACATTTCCATACGCAGTTCCTGGATGAACCTTTCTGAATCTGGTCTCTGAAACAGCAGATATAATTCCCCATATAAAGCATGCATCCCTGTCCCCCACTGACCCTGGATCAGCCTTGTGCACCACAGACATCCCTCAGGACGCCAGGACCCCGCTGTGACGAGCAGGACTGTAATGACCTTCCCAGAGAATGGACGACCATGTGACCGCAAGGGACCAGTGTCCACGGCCTGGTCATGACTGGCTGACTTCTGATCGGCATCGTAAATATGATGGAATACCCATCAGCCAGTGCTGTATGTGCGACCTGGTTTGATCCCGCTGCACTGGAGCAATGTGTTTTACACAGCACCCAGGACCACTTCACATACAAAACTAAATATATATATATATATTGGGGCTGGACAAAACATTGGTGTTTTACATTAATGTCAATGCTAATTACCAATATGTTTCTGCAAAAAATACATTTTAAAATGTATTTTAATATGCGAGTACCTAAAGTAAGATGAGAGATTTTGAATGAGGTCAAATAGTTGGTGCCCGAATTGCAGGTGTGTCAGTCACAGAAACAGCAAAATGATTTAATGTGTCGAGGGGAACAGTGTCGAAAATCATGACGGCATACGCCAAACAAGGAAAAACTGCACCAGGACAGAGGACCAGTGGTGGCAAGTCAAAGCTCATAAAAATCCACAAAACCACAGCCTCAAAAATCACCACAGAGCTGAGTCTACACCTCCATGACCCAGTCTTGCACTTCGGAAACCGCTTGTAACTAAGGCCAACGCGCAACAATGCATAACCTGAGTACAAAACCTGGACTTCAGAGCAGTGGAAGAAAGTAATATGGTCTGATGAGTCCGTCTTTTACAATTTTTCCTACATCTGGACGGGTTTACGTTTGGAGAAAGACAAAGGAAGCCTTCAACACACATTGCCTGTTCCCAACTGTTAAACATGGTGGTGGATATGTTATGGTATGAGCGGCCATCTTGTGGGAGTCATTGGGTCCGATTAATACCCTCCACTGTAGAATCACGGCCAAGGAATAAAAAGTTGGAATACAAAATATCATTTTAGGTGACCAGGTGCACCCTATGGTGCAAACATTGTTTCCTCATGATGTTCCCATATTCCAAGAAATTAACTCCCCCTTACACACTGTTAAATGTAAAGAGTGGTTCATGGACACCTTCCATGGCCTCCCCAATCACCAGATGTAAACATCATTGAAACTTTATGGGAGTGCAGAGTAGATTATAGTGCAGAGTAGATTTCCACCGCCTTCATCTCTCAAAGAACTGAAGGCTTTCTTTCTTGAAAAATGGTCCAATATTCCACTAGAAACTGCATTCCAAGAAGGATTGAACCTGTTCTGAAGGCAAAACACTGCCAAGCTCCCTATTAGTTAATAAATATTCATATATTGTTTGGTGTTTCCATTATTTAGTCTACCCTCTATACATGCACACATGCATTTGAAAGAGTGCGTTGATTACTTGATTATAAAATAATAAATAGGTGTCCTTTTAGCACAGTCATTTCCGTAAATCCAAAGGTCATGATAACTTTTTTTTAAAGAGTCTGAAGGAGACGCTTGTGACACAAACAAGTCACAAACCACTGCAACATGACCAAACCCCATCTCAACCACAGACCAGGGCCAGCAACATGACCAAACCCCATTACAACCACAGATGAGTCCCAGAGACACAACCAAACCCCATTTCAACCATTGACCAGGCCCAGAGACACGACCAAACCCCATTACAACCATTGACCAGGGCCAGCAACATGACCAGACCCCATTACAACCACAGATGAGTCCCAGAGATACAACCAATCCCCATTACAACCATTGACCAGGCCCAGAGACACGACCAAATCCCATTACAACCATTGACCAGGCCCAGAGACACGACCAAACCCCATTACAACCATTGACCAGGCCCAGAGACACGACCAAACCCCATTACAACCATTGACCAGGCCCAGAGACTCAACCAAACCCCATCTCAACCACAGACCAGCGCCAGAGCAGTGGTGCAAGAGGCACAGCATGACCGGATCGGCCAGTGAACGCTTCCGCTGTTCTTTCTCTCTTTCTTCTCGGAGTGGTATCTGTCAGCAGGTTTGGTGGGGGGCTTGTGTGTGTGTGTGTGTGTGGGGGGGTGTTGTAGGAGTCCGGGACCTCCTCTTCAGGGAGTCTTTACGCCCTTCCTGAGCTCATGGCACGGCCATGCAGCACAAACTCCCAAGAGAGTGAAGAGTAATTACACCTGTCTGCTGCAACCTCTACCTATGTCCATTTGGGCCCCAGAGTCATAAAAAGTTCCGTTACCCCTGCCAAGAAATACATCTCCTGTTTAGGCTCATGTTTGTGTTGTTGTTTATGGTCCAAAGCAAAAAAAAACACATGCATTCTAAAGAGGCAAGTTCATGTTCATGCTACTTCTGAATCTTAAAGTCAAAGCAAAGGTCACCACAATGCACATTACTCCCTTTGAGCCTTGTGTAAGCCTTAAGCGCTCAGAACGCTACGCGGTCTAATTTTAACCTTTGCTCGTGACAACGTTGGCCCCCTTTTGTGGCACTATATTGTCCAAATTATTTTTCAGGTTCTACCAGTACTGCATCTCCAATGAATAGATTCATCAATTTATTCATCTGTAATTATTATTAATCTACAGTGGTGGGAATGAAAGTACAACAATATTTATGGAATTCCTTATGTCTGAGGATCTGAGGAAAAGCCATGACTCATGTCCAGCCATTTCTTAATCTGATATTAAATCTGATATTCGATAATATTCATTTGTCTGTCCCCGGCCTGGCTATGCTCCTGGCCTCCTCCACCCACTCTCCAGTCACTTGCATGGGGATTCCCCCCCACCCCCTCTTCACCACCCAAATTCCTATACCTTTCCTCTCTGAGTATTATAAGCATTAAAACAACACCAGAGACCTTTATGTTTTATGTATTGTTTTTAAAATGTTTTCTATTTTCCCAGGTCACTCTGAGAGTGGTGGAGTGTCTGAAAATACAAAATTTGCTGCAAACAAGCAATTGTGATGGGGGCTCTCGGCTACAGATTGGCCAGGGTGGCAATGTATTCCTGGTTGCCATGGCGTTTTTTGCCATGGAGACAGCGCTCGGCACACGCTGAGTGTCACTCAAAATCCCTGGGGTCGGGGGGTTCGAATTCCCAACCGTGGGCCATCAATCAGGACTTTTTGAGGCCAAGAGCTCTGGACAGATGATTCGTCAAGTGCACTTGTGACCTGGGTCCGAGGGCCTGTTGCCTCCTCCTCAGGCATTGCTCCCTGTAGATCGCTGCTGTGCATGTGTCCGTCTCTGGAGCCCCCAATTTACACACATGGCGTGTGAGCCTCACACACACTGCGGTCTCACTCTCTCCGCAGAAATGAACATGCACACCTCCTTCCCCGACATACGGTATTCTCACACTGCACTGACCCAGATCAAATGCGTTCAAGAGAATTCACACGCACAACACTGCGTTACAGCTTGCCAAAAACACAATGCACATTTGGTGCATGAGTTCCCCTGTTTACATAACATATACAGTATGTTGAGTCGAAACCCATATCCAGACCCCTTTACATATTGCAGCTTAGTTTGTTACATATAATCCAATAATATGTTGACATATTCACCAAAAGAAATCGATGTTTGTCAGGAAATCTGATTGATATCAGGCTGAATGGATTCTGCTGTTTTAGCCTTACTCAGAGCCACAATAACAGTTGCCCCATTTGAACCCGAAAGCCCTCCAAGTATGGTTATTCTACACATATGCAGTGCAGCAGTCATTGTTAACTCCTTTTTTCAGATGTATATACACACAGCCATTTCAACATAAGTTATGGATACAAGGCCCTTGGTACATAAAGCGGTGCAGAGCAGCTAAGTGCTATAAGAAGCATGCGAGAGTACACATCTACAAGTGAACATTGCCTGGAGCATGATTCGATCCCTGAGCCGGTGAACTTTAGCTCATCGAGCTAATCATATCTCCTGTGCCACACAGAAACGTGCAGCAGATCTTGTTTACTGTGTTTTACACTTTTGAACTCTTACTTTCAGAATTTACTTGCAAAAGCGGCATTGCGTAAATTGCTTTAGTAAAGTCAACCTGAAATATCCTTTGTTATTAAAGTGCTAAAGTACCAACAGCAACAGAAATATAAGTAGATTTCCAATATCGTATTTATACATGTGCTACCAAGCCACCAGGCAAACCAAGGCCAGAAGCAAATGCTACAGCCAACGAAATGAGATGAAACAACCCTATTCCACTCAGAATCCTTGCTGTTGAAAATTTGGCAAAAACTATTTGCCTTCACACGTACAGTAGGCGTGATATGAATGATGAGTAATGGTGGTGCTCCTGCCATAGGATTAATAAGAACAATCATGTGTTGACATTTCTGTTGCATTGACTTTGATCTTTAATCCAGCCCATATGATTTTCTGCGCTGAATCGACTTCCCGACTCCGTGCCAATGCATAAATACCTGTGCGTGAGCTAACGCGCTACTTGTTCCATTAAATGCAAGTCATTCATCTCAATGTGGTACTTACACCTTACAAAGCATCTTGGCTTACCTTTCAAAAGACACCGTACTAAAAATACATATTACTATATCACTTACACAGCCATTTAATGTCCTCATCTTAAATATTATTTAAAGTAAAACAGAAATGTGTAAGCTATGAAAAAAGACATAATTGCTGGCTCGTACATCCTGTTGCAGATGGTTAAATTAAATAAAAAATTATATAACCGATAGAGCATCAGTTTTCAAAATGGTGGCCAGAGAACGTTATCCCCCGGGATTAAGCATGAACGCAATAATCTGATTCATTCCAGCAAAACTATTACCACCTGAAAGTGATGTCAAGCTAGAAATATGTGAAAGGCTGCCAATGTAGTTCATCGGGGAGTAAAATATTGCTGAGGTATTCAAATTCATAACATAGCCTGGATTCAGGGCTCATAATTACATTTATTTATTATGTGCTGCTGATGAAATATGAATTATTAACCTTTTCGCCCATCCAAAGAAATTATTATCCATTTTGGCATAGTAATCGAGAAATTAATAGTTGGTATTTACAAGTGCAAGCAGTGGATGCTTGTTTGCAAGAACTGTTTGGCAATGCTTTCTGTCTGAATATGTTTCAGGCTACATGTTACATCTCATATCTAAAGACATTAATAATGTTGCTGCAGAAATTACCTTTCAAATCTTTGTTAATTTGTAATACTGTGCTCAATCGTTTGGCTCATTTTTATTACTAGTTATTCTAGATAAATTGTTAAGATAATAATCTTCTCACAGTCCTCTACTTTCAATTTTTTCTGCTTTTCTGTTTTTCTTCTATCCACATTTTATTTAATTAATGCCTTCATGTTACCTAATACATGTTTCTTTCTAAAAAAACAAACATTTTTTGTTATATAATAGCGCAGGATTTTTCTCAGGAGTGATGCAAACCAGAAGTGTTTCTCAGTGGGTCTCTCTCATTTTAAACTACATTGTATTCAGCCGCTGGCATATATTTCATGTCAGAAATGTTTTTTATGAATACAATTCTTTGATATTTAAAATTTCTCAAATTGTTTCATAATTAATTTTCTTATTAATTATTAAACAATTTTATTGTTTAATAATCACCAGATGTCAACCCAACTGAACACTGATTTTGGAGCGGCGCCTGAGACAGTGTTTCCACCACCGTCGACAAAACGCCAAACGATGGAATTTCTCGTGGAAGAATGGTGTTGCATGGTGTCCAATAGAGTTACAGACACTTGTAGAATCTATGCCAATGTGCATTGAACCTGTTCTGGTGCCCCGTGCTAGCCCATTAAGACATGTTATGTTAGTTTTTCCTTTATTTAGGCAGTTACCTGTATATTATTCACTGACATGCATTTGCAATCCACACGGCTGTTTATATTGTATTATTTCCCAATTCAGTAAAACATCCTGATGCAACGATGATAATTCTGTCCCAGGTGGATCCCTCAGGGTAATTTTGAGGAAGGTGATACACTGACTTCAGGAATGAAGCTCCACCACCTAGGAGTGACTGGCATCACTAACACTAACCTTTTCCTTCCCAGTGTTACAAGCATGGTATGCAGCTGCCTACAACGATGTCTATCGCTGTATTAATGCACTGATCTCGTGCGCAAACTATGATTGTTCCTACCATGTATTAATGCACATCTTGTAAGTCGCTCTGGATAAGAGCGTCTGCTAAATGCCTAAAATGTTAAAAATGTCAAATGTACTATGTAAGCATGCTGAAAAAAAAACCTGGCAAAAAAACTAAACAATACATTGTTACACATCACGAGATGTCCTCTCACTGCTTTCCGGTGCAGTAATACCATGCGATTTATGGCGCATTTTTGCGTCTCTCAACCCGAAAGCAGACATTTCCCCTCCGATGTCAAACCCGGAGACACGTCTAGGCCTGTCAGTTGCAGCCTTATTTTTCTCTCCGCGGCAGCGATCTGTTCGAATCAGGGCCGGCCCTGCTTATCCTCAGCAGAAAGCTCACCTCGCGATGCACCCGACTCGCAGCCAGGGCCTCGGAGAGCACAAGCCCACAGGACTGTCTGAGGCTGTTGGGAAAGAGGCCTTCGCCCCTTGGCAGGAAAGCCAGTTATGATATGGGGGAAATTGAGCAAACCCTCACAAAAAATAACCTACAGGGCAGACCAGTCCTTTGGTAAATGAACCAGTCCTACAGCAATTTTTGTGCTATGGAAAAAGCAGATTTAGTACATTTAATTTAATCTACCCCCCATCGTATTGTTTGTACTGGATTAGGTCCAGGCTGATTCTAACTGCAAAGGGCTCAGCCTTTAATTTTGAGTTAAGAATTTAAGCAGCGAGTTTTGTGTTGTTGATTTCTTTTGGAAAACATTGTTCATTTCAGCCAAGGCAACCCTCATCAGACAAGGTGTAAGGACTCACAATCTAGTTCACTCTATTCCTGCAGTTCAGGATGCAAAGCCTGGAAAAAACCCAGCGCTCTTATGAACATTTCCACAGTTTTACACACTTTTCGAATCCACTGGGATTCGAGTTTGAGTCAGTGAATCAATAGGACTCTTTTCAGGCCACTTTTTTATTTATGTGCGAAAATATTTATAATCCTCATAATCCTGGGCTGAGGTATAAAGTATTCACAATCCAGCCAGTTCTATATTTCTTATTCAACGCGGCGAACCATCAGAGACGGTCCACGCAGCCAGCCGGAGTGTTTGTGCTGGTGTGTGATGTAACCGCTCCAAAGTCTGTACTGAAATTTAGGCTGTCCCAGAGGCATGCGCGCTCTTCAGCGTTAACGAGTATCAGAAGTGAAACACATCTGCGATATGTATGTTATATTCTTGGTTTTTTTATGTATTCATTAAAAATGTCCTCCGATAATGAGTGCGGGCGCCATTGTTTACTGCGCCAGGGCTGAGGCGGCGTGGGCTCTGATCATTAATGTTTTGCATCGAGGGATCGGGAGTTCTCAGAACGCGTCGTGAGTGGCGGCTTCCTGTTGCCATGTTGTTTTATGTCTTTGTTTGGAGACTCGCTCTAACAAACCACCGAAGAGCTCGATATCGGCTCACCGGACCCAGGGGCGCGGGGGTATTGGGACACCCTGTGCTTTGGATATCTGGATACGCAGCCCGTCGCTAAGGCCTGCTTCTACCCTGCGACGGCGGCTCCAGTATTGGACGCGATGCGACGTGCCGGCGATCCCAGTCAGCGTCGGCAGGAACGGATGCGCGGGCGTTTTCAGGCTAAGGTGGGTTGCGACCTGGCAGCTCTCCCGGCTTCAGAGACTAAGGGGCTTCAGAACATGCTTCCGTGTCGGGCGGCCGGTGGGATTCCCCGTAACGGGATTTTCTCCCCCCTGACGCCCCTGTCTGGGAGTCGTGTGAGCGTCTCTACGCGCTCCGGCCCTCCCTCCCGCCGCAGCATCACAGGCGTGCGGAGGGACCTCTCCGACATCTGAGCTGGGAGAATAAATACGATCTGCCACTTCCCTTTGATCTCTTCTGAATTAATGCACTGTGGAAGAAGCGACCAGATTCATCATATTCTTGGACAACAATCCTTTGTTAAGGTATAAAGATCAACCTCTGCTATGTCCGGCCTTGAACATGTGCGCATTTAATTGGCGAACCGAGTCAGCCAATCATTTGAACATGACAAATGATACGGAACCGTTTTGTGTCCTGTGCTGAAATGAAAAGTTACAGGAGTAATTTCCTGTCAGTTTTTTTTTTTTTCTCCCAAGTAACACACATTTTATTACACTGCATGTAGAAATACATTTTAAAATACATTTTCACTCATTCATGAGTAGGATAAATTGTTGGGCATGCAATTACACATTTACACACAATTAAAAACATTTTGTGATGGTAGCATTCTAACCTGATATTCCACGCACGGATGACCCTACAGCTACAGACATACTCCTGACCTATGTTGTCTGTCTTGAAAGCTGGTTTTGCTAATTTACCAATAAAATTGATCGGGACAAGAATATTAACAGCACATCAGCAAACATTTCACACTTTGACATCCCATAATAAATATTGCATTGTGTCTGCTTTAAACCAACATCATAGACCCGCATATCGCAATTATTGAAATTCACCTGACTGCAGAATCACAATATAGCATCAACGACAGGGCATGAATCTGGAATAAGTCAAAGATCAAAGTTTTGGCTATAGCAAGGCATTCAAAATGTCATAAATGTTAGTTAAGTATATTATTTATGTACCTTTGAATGAACCTTCTGTTCAACTTTGAACACCATTGGAACAGACTTAATTTGCTTTGCTGCCAGCAGAACTAGCGGCCATGAAAATCTGCAGACAAGAAAATGTGCCACCCAGTTGTTCTACTGCGAAATATAACACAGAGTGTGCAGACAGTCTATTCGGAAATATCCGTGCAACACACAGCATTTGAAGCAAATGCCGGTATAGTTCCACAAGACCTGAGCAGTAAGCACAATCCCATATCCCCTGCCCGGTAAACGTGATACCTGCTAGAATGATAATGCTCGTGGCGTGCTGGCGTCCGCCCAGTGTTGCTCTTTAACAATTAAAACGGAGAGCTTAAGCCACAGCCACAGTAACAGGCATCTACAGCCACGATTCACAAACTCTTGTTGGATTCAAAGTCAGAGCGTGTGTTGGTTGGGGTCTCTGGAGTGTGTGTGTGTGTGTGTGTGTGTGTTTGTGGAGGGGGGGGGGGGCGGGGGGTGCAACGGTGGACTCCTACCTCGAACCTGAGCCCCCTTACCTCCAGAAGGTGGAGGCATAAATTAGCTGGAATCCCAGGGTTATATGAAAACTCCTACGAACGCATTCCAGGAGAAGACCTGCAGCATCAGCTATTTATAAATCCCATGCCTCCCGCTCGGTGAGTACTCCGGCATCGCCGGGGAAGAGCAGGGAGTGTAAACATGATCTATGGCTGCTCTGCGGACGGGAGCCTGCCTGGCAGCCGCTCCCCGCCTTGACCCTCGCGTTGATGTGTGTTTATCTGAACTTTCCACAGGTAACGGCAGATCCGGGAATCAAACTTAAATCTCTCGTGATTCCTTTTTTTTTTTTCGATCTTTTTTTTTTTTTCTCTCTCTTGTACTTTGAGAAGATCTCTCGCGTTTCTTGGCGTACTGCTTCTTAATTCACAGATGAGTTAGAGGCAGCCCTTCGGTGCGCGTCGAACCCGGGCTCGCCTCGTTATCAAAGCCGTTGGAAAAAGCACGTTTCGAGTTTCCCTGGGAACAACAGCCATCTGTAAACAGATGTTTTTTTTGTTAGGGAAGTTGGATGAAAGTTTTAATTCGGTCCTGGTGCTCTAAAATATGCTTGGCTTGCGGTGTGCGTCCATATCAAATTAACCCTGTTTCAATGCATCTGCATAGATCGAAGGGGCTTTGAACGCGATAGATAATCAATGGAATTATGAAACGGGGTCATTCCTCGAATGAAAGAACGCGCTTGAGATTTTCCCCGAGGTAAATCTCAAAGGCGTCTTGGCCACACCACAGCCTCGCGATAAACAAAGGGGGGAGACAGAGAAACAGATAGAACGAATGGGATGAAGGAAGAGGGGGAAGACAAAGAAGGGCAGGCAGGGAGCCGAGTGGGTTTCCAGCGGCGTCCTCGCGGTTGGGGAAGTTAGTGTCCATGGTTTATGGCAGCGCCGTGACTCTGTGGGGATGCGACAGGGACCAGGCCTTGAGGGACGCCTCTGGACATTCCTGCTGCCTCAGCAGAGCTCGTTTGTCATCACACCTCGCCGTCCGGTAATCACCTGGAGGCTGACCCAGGCAGACATCTGGAGAAGGGAATTCCCTCTGCGTCCCTCACTTCAGGAGCTGCCTGGAGAAATAATGTTTGGAGGAAGATTTGCTCTTGAGTACAGTGTCAGTGATACCTCTGCAATGACAACTGCTACGGACACTGCTACCACTACCATCTCTGCCGTTTCTCCTGTTACTGCTGCTACAATTTCGCTATAATCATACAGTTTGCAGCTATTTTGTATTATTATTAACATAGCATCATATTTAGCAGGCACTTTTATCCAAAGTGACTTACAGTAATGAAACCATACATTTCTCATTATATATGGCCCCAATGGGAATTTCCATTATTATTATTATTATTATTATTAGCAGTTGTAGTATTATTATTATAATGCTTATTGTAGTACCCTTACCATATAATAGAATTAACTGCTACACAATTCTATAACATTAAAAATAAACTGCTATATAATTCTATAACCTAACAAATACTTTTAAAAAACTGCCTGAGAACCAGTCAAAAATAAAAAATAATCACGTCTTGAAAAATCATAGCAGTAATATGCTCTTAAGGAACAAATGTCAGGTATCAGATCGAAAGTATCAAGTGCATTATAGAATGGAGGAAAATAAGGAAGTATAGAGTAGGGAAATAAAGTATTGTTTGGCAACAGATCATTTCAACAGAAGAGAGGGACATGCGCGAAGAACAAAGACACTGAAGAGGAGAAGAGTGGTTGACACGGAAGAAAGCGACAGGGGTTTTGGAATTCAACCAGCAACATTATGATGTGGTCTAGTATAACGAGGTAATATACCATAAATATTGCTTTGGAAGCTTTGGAATTCCATTAAAGGCAGCTGGGCACATTAACAAGGATACAGTTCCAACAGCACACACTGCACATGACAGGTTCATCCAGCAACTTCATTTTTTCTAATGCTTGAAAATGTGTTTCCCTACAGCAACGCGGGCGTATATTTATCCCGCACTGTCGTGAGAAAGATTAGTGCCACGGTGATGACTTCATAACCGGGCACAACCACTGCCTGGCATTATGCAGGGTGCAAAGATGTTTTATATAGATGCAGAGAGGCCACGTACATTTTCCATGGAGAGTGGGCAAAGAAAAGAAGAAACGTACCGTCCCACTTCAGACTGAGGTAGAGCGATACAGGGCACCCCTCCAAATGGATTCCGAGTGAAAACCAGCTTTGCTGTGACCCGAACATCTCTGGTGTGGATGGTATCAGAATTATCGTTTCTGGAGCAATGCCCATTTACAGACAAGATAATAATCCACACTCAGAATAATCTTTTTAGAGCAATACCTGTTTACAGACAGGATATTCCACACTTAGAATAATCTTTTCTAGAGAAATGCCCATTTGCAGACAGGATAATCCACTCTCAGGATCATCTTTTCTAGAGCAATTCCCATTTACAGGATGATCCACACTCACAGAATGCAGTTATTTTGACGTCCCGGGTTCTGTAGATGCCAGGCAAGGGTGTTATTGTAAATATGTATGAGTGCACACTTGCTTTTGAACTTCCCCTACTATAGAATTGGCCTGTAACTGGCTCACGTCGATGCTCTTAAATGGCAACGACAAGGGGATAATATATTGAGAAAGTCATATAAAAATAACAACATGTACAACATAATAAGGTTTTAAATGTGAGAAAGTCCCAACATGTAGATCTCTATTCTATGTAGACATATAATTTCAAATATGGAAAAGTGTCAAGAAATATAAACTGGTTTGTGAATTAAAAATAAAATGGTTATTTATGACCTCAATGCAAATGTAACCACATCGTTTGTCATGTCTGCGGCTCTATGCGGGGCCAGCAGACCTTATTGTCGAGCTTGGTATGTTTATTCAGAGCATAAGAAATGCCCTCCTGTGTATTTGTCAGGGGTTCATACGGTCCTGTGGCCCATATCTGATGTGCCTTGAAATGACATTTTTGTGTTGTATCAGTTCATTTTGTGAGGGGCTGTCTTGTAATTTACCACAAAAAAAAACCACGCTGTGTTTGTCTAAGCTTCAGGTCCTTGCTCAAAATGCAGTGTTGCTGCTACATTATGTGCTGCTACACACACACACACACACACATAGACACACACACACACACACAAACACACACACACACACACACACACAAACACACACATTGGATGAACAGAACACCTCCACTTGCTTCCCCTCTTTCTGCACTCACCCACCAGGCTCCAGTTCACTGCAGGGGTGAAAGAAAGCCCAATCTCTCTCCCAATGAGTCATGAAACGGAGCGGGATGAAGCCCCCCTCTCCCATAATGCTCCTCTATTAAAATGTCAGCCAACCCAAGAGGAGCAAGCATCTCTCCCCCTCCCACACTCAAACCACACAGGAGAAATTATGTGTGGCGTCCTTTTTTAGGCCATAAATCACGGCTTTTAAATGCCAGAGTCAAGGAAATCCTCAATCATTGCATCACTGCTCAAAAAGCCCTGGTTCTTTCAGAGAAATGAAACCCTCGTAATGGCTCATGAGAAAAAAACGGGCATTACAGTAACTTACACTGTTGACCCGCAATCAAAATAGTTTGGGTCAAAGAAAATGAGTAAAACATAAACATTCTGTATTTTAACTTCAGGTCAACACTGTAACATGTTGAGATCGATCAGTGCTCTCTCGTCAGCAGTGCGTGTAGAAAATGTTTGTGTTTTCCAAAAGAAAAAGACCAGACAAGGCCTTCGTATATGTACCATTGTAACTCAATAAAATACTACAACTATACAACTTTTTTTTGCTTTTCTCTAAAGCTGTGCAAGGGACCACAAATGGCATCACTTAATCCTTCTGAGAGAGTAGAGTCTAATCTTAGTCCCAGAAGACGGATGGTGTGCTCTGTTTATCCACTGTGTGTATGTGTGTGTGTGTGTGCGCGTGTGTGTGTGCGCGCGTGTGTGCGTATGTGTACGCGTGTGGGTGTCCGTGCATGCGTGTGCATGCGCTTGTGTGTGTGTGTGCATGCACTTGTGTGTGTGTGTGTGTGTTTCTTTTCACTTTCACCCTCTACCTGTGCCCGAATTCGTAAACATTCTGTTAAAATAGCACTGAAGTATGGAACGTTTCAAGTGTAAGAATTGGTCACAAAGTAATTCATGTCAACAGCTAAGATCTCAGGATGGCTACCAGAATGGCAGGGCGTCGGGAGCAGTGATGGGGACACGGGAATGATTGAGAATATATTTGGAGAGCGGAGAATCTGGAGAGAATGTCTGCTGCATATCGGCCACAGCAAGACCACAAGATCACAGACCATTTTGACCGTGTCTTTGAGGCCTATGACAGAAACCAAATTGATAATGAAGCACTCAGGCACTCATTACTCAGCCCTACTCAAGCTGATGATTCTGGCCCAGGTAATGGGATAGGAGTTAGCACCTTTTTAGGGTGCTAATGCAGGATGAAGATCAGGAGTTGACCGTGTGTCCGGAGGGGTGCAAGGCTTTATTACTGTAGTGCCATGGCTGGTACTGCCCCCCCTTTCCAACGAGCCCCCCCGCCCAGCTCTTCTATCCCAGGCCAGGGCTGTTTGAGTGTACCCTCCCCCCCGGGTTAGTGTGTACCTACGTATACTGCTGTAGTACACCGTGTTTAAACAGAAACACTTCTGTGAAAATCCACCTAAATAATAAGCAATAAATAATGGGAAGGACCATTCTGAGCTGCTTGATAGTGGGATGTAGTACATAATAAAAAACTGTAATCTGGGACAGCCAGTTAGAGTCTAGATCCAATGGGACACACCCCACATGGCTCTGGTTGCCGGGTAGAGGTGTATGTTCACATGGGCTCTCTGTACGGACTCATCTCTGGGACCACATCGAGAACATCCAGAATACTGGGGCTTCTCCCGCTTCCCAATGTTCCCATGTCTTAGGCTGCTGATGATTTAAGAGGAACGTCAATGCCAGACAGTGTTTGAAGGGATTTCAAATTTCTGATTGTTTTGGCCTCGCGTTGGCGCTCCCAGACTTGGAGCGACGGAGGCCTTTTGGATCAGTCCGGGCAGACGTCGCCATGACAATTAAACACGACTTGTTCAACAGTCACACAAGGCCCTTGATGGAGTTCCGTTTTCACTTCATCATTTGAGAATGAGAGAGAGCCCAGGTGGAAAATTGCATTTCGCTCCCCAAGAAAAAGGGAAACTATTTTATATACCCTTAAATGACCGTTTTTTAAGACTGTTTGGCTTCTCGGAGGGAACTGCATCCGGGAGCTGTAAAAAGGGAAGGAAAGCGATCAATTTGTGGAACAAAACGAGACGTGTGTGACGCAGGCATAATCGAAGCCAGCGCGCTTCCCAGGACTTTCCACTGCACGTATAACACGAAAGGCTGGCATGTGTGTTTTTGTACTTTTTCATGTTTTTCACATTTTTAATCTATTTATGATTTTTCTTTTTTTTCAACAAATCGTACGCGCAGTGGTCGCCGTAAATCTATCAGGCCCGATTCATTCAGTCTAATTTTCCAACCATACTGCGATGATTCAACGGGGCGTTCAAATCGACTCCGCTCTGTTATTGGTTAGCTTTTTTTCCCCCCTCATTTTCGCTTTGAATTTTGGACTTTTGACATCTTTAGGTTTGATCTGTGTTCGCTGCGGCCGTTAGCATCGTCCCGTGCACACAATAAACTCCCATTACAAAAGGGCACGCTGGGACATCCAGCCCTGCTCTGATGTGGCCGGGCCAGCGGTGGGTTTGGGGAGCCCGTTTGGGCACGCCGAGATGCGTTCACACGTCCTGCAGGAGGGCCGTCTGCGGGGCCGGCCACAGCAAAGCCGGGAAAATAAAACCTGCAACCTCTGGAGAGTCGTCCCTCCTTTCTCTGATGATCGTTGTGGTTTCCCCCCCTCGGTTCTGAGGGGACATGTGCTGTGAGGAAGGGGGAAAAAAAGGAACAGAAACGTTTTTGGCCCAAAAGCGTTTTACAATAATTTGAAAGCAGTTATGAGCTTAATCCAGAAAACGTACGACACAGAAGCTCTTTTTTCATCAAAATCTGGGGATCAAGTTGAGTGCGTGTGCCCGTGGCTTCCTGTTTAATCGCGTGATAACTGAAATACACATTATTTAGCCATAAAAATTCCCTTTTCAATAATGTCTTAAGCAAAGGCAAATAATACTAAGATTGCTACAGATATTATTGTTTAAATAATGTATAATACAGGTTTATGGTACTGATGATTAAGTATTCACAATTTAGGTCCTAAATATTGTTGTTAAGTACCTGAACATATCATTATTTTAAATATAATTGAAAATACAAGTATAAATTTGACACTTAACATATCGTTTCTGGAATTACTATATCATAAGTACTGTATATGACGAGGCAAACATTCTAATAATACTATAGTTTAAATGATTCAGTACAAAGAGAGACATGAGAGTACAAAGTGAACCACTTTACTTACATTAAAAGTTACTTACATTCTTATTGAGTCCAAGAAAAGCTTTTTGAGAGGACTGCAGTGGAAAGAAGTAAATGACTTCCTTGTGTAAACCTGAATGATTTTAACGTATGTACCTTCCGTGATACTATCATGATTGATATGTGATTGTATATGTATATTTCATTGTCAAATAAATCAAATCAAATAGAATAAAAAAATAAGCCACATAGCAAGGAGGGTTTTTCTTTTCTGTAGTAGAGATGACAATCTTTTATTATACATTAGGAAATGTTGAGCCTAGATGGGCCAAACGGCCTGTTCTCATCATTATGTATTCATCTTCTTCTTCTTACTATTATTATTATTATTATTATTATTATTATTATTATTAATAATAATAATAATAATAATAATGAATCATTTCGAATAAGTTATTCTGCAATAGTATTTTCATATATAATTTATAATATTCATAATATATTTATCGTATTTTAATGAGCCTAGATAGGCCGAATGGTCTGTTCTTATCTTCTTGTTCTTCTTGTTCTTATTCTTTTTCTTCTTCTTATTATTAATAATAATAATAATTATTATTATTTATACGTTATTCTGTAATAGTTATATTTAAGAAATAAGGAATCGGCATGCTCTTTACTGATAAAAGGTCTGAAGTCAAAGTAAGGTACTCTTTGAATAGATTACCGCTTGGGTATGTGTACCCTTCTTTACTGTGGCTATGTGTCATAGATTGACACTGATTGGCAATGATTGATAATTGACCACATCCTGACCATCAATTAATCAATTAACCAAAAGCGCATAAATATGTCTGCTTTGGATTTTTTGTCCTGATCAAGGCATTCTAGCCAATATGTGTGGCCTGTAGGCTCAGCTGTTTCAGTCTTTTTTAACCTTTCCTAATGGACATGCCCTAGTAATAAATACTTTTTTAACTAAACCTCCAAGTAAGTGTGCCTTGAACCTTTTTGGATGCACTGTGCCATTCTTTTGTTCTTTGATATTCTTCAAAAGCATTTTTACATATTTCCCAGTGATGAACAACTTCCAGAATTTTCATTGATAAGGCCGGTGTTATTGTAGCACGGCAGCACCATTAATTGTGCAATCACACAAAACGCTGAAAACGCTGTTTATTCTAAACAATGGCTGCACCCAGCCTAATACAGCCCAGCTGGGACGAGTGTAAAAACTAAGACAAAACAGTGTGACACAGAGAGAAATCAGTGAATATCGCATCCAAATGCAATGCAATTAGTGCTTTATGAGTTGTGAGGAGGCAACTATAAACCTAAACGTTGAGTGACGATCTTTAATTTGGCTGTTGTCCGTGGGAGCTACCCTTTTACAATCTCGATGGTGCCGTGACTCACATTGTTGAGCGGACGGTGGAGTGAGCTCACTCTAATCTCCAATTCTGCGTGCAGGAAGAGGGGAGAATACTGCCACTATAGAGTTCAAACCTGGCTGTTGAAAGACCACTCATCTGTTACTGTTATATACAGTACCTTATAATATAATAATATAAAATTATAATATATTATATAATTGTATTATAATCCTATAATATTCATAACTGATTTATGCACAATATGGGAGAGGAAATACACAATTCCTTGTTGTATCAATGCACCCGTAGGTTTTAAGAATCAACAAGGCTTTGCTTGTAGCTCTCACACTTTGTCTCACTGCTGTCTTTTTTGTCATACTTGAAAAATCTATAATAATAATATAATAATACATCTTAATTTGTGTTAATTTCTACAAATTAAAAAAAGGATTGGATTGTGACATTATATGGAAAGTTCTTTTTTTCTTACACAGGGAGAGTTAAAATTTAGATACTAGCCAATTTTTATGGTAATTACTTAGCTAATTACATCTGTGTAATCAACTTATTTTGCTGTGCTTATTTTGTCTAAATATTTATAATAGATTGTAGTATAGCTATATATTTCTAACCATTCCAATTGTATTATTTTATATTGCTGTATGTATTGCTCATCACACTGGTGGAGGCCTTGGGGCTGAAGAGTCTGTGTTTCGCCCCCACTGGTGCTAGTTAAAACCTTTAATTAAAAAGTACAACTTTTTTTAAAAACCTTCCCAACTAAACCTTCTTTATTTCTTTATTTCTGTTTTTATTTAGCATGCATACTTTCCTGATTGTTTCTTCATAAGTTTACTACCACAGTTATGTAATCAATATATTTTAAATGTAAAAGCTTCAGCTAATTAATGCTTGCACAAGAAATGTTTTGATTGTCTAAAATCGTGCTGTGTTAAATGGGTGAAAAGGTCATTCAAGCAATTGAAGGTTTATGTAAAGCCAAATTATACAGGTATATCTATAGTTTTTTCCCCTCTAAACTTCTAAACACCATAGGCATAACAAGTCAGGGGGACAGGGGTGACATGTGCCCCCAATATTCAAAACTGTCATGTCTGCCCCTCCCCCAAATAATTTGTAGATATAAAACATTCCCTTTCATTATGTCCCCCCCAATATTTAATATGTGGTTACGCCCTTGCTAAACACTAAACTCAAAAATCAACATTACGCTTGAAAGAAATGGGGGAAGAAAATAATGTAGGATAAGAAATCAATTAAATTCTACTTCAGCAAATGTTGATCTGGTACATTTGTTTTCTTTCCCCCTACTTAAGCTGAAGCCTGTGACCAGTGCAGTGCGCTGCTCTGATATACATGGGATTGTTTTCCTAGGATTTTTTGGAACGTTTAAATCCTTCGGGGGCTGTCACACCTTCTGACCTGACTGAAGGCCGTGATACATCCCTCATAATGACACGCTCACAGCTGTGCATGATGTCATCGCTCTTCACATCTGACCTCATCCACCGGTAGAGAACATTCCGGAGACCGGGAGCGCACACAGCCAGGCACGGCATGGCAAGATTCATTTACGTCCAACGGCATCAAACAAAACAGACAGGCCAGCAATTTTACGCTTACGGTCGTCCAATATCGAGATCGGGCGGATAACATCATTCGATTTTAGATGTATTGCACAGCTGAAATTAAATAAATGTTAAGCAGTATCAATTTAAATAAAAACAGTTGCATGTAATATATATATATGCCGTTTAGCAGACGCTTTTATCCAAAGCGACTTACAGTAGTGAATGCATACGTTTTTCAGTATATGTGGCCCCAATGGGACTCCAACCCACAACCTCAGCGTTGTCAACGCCATGCTCTACCAACTGAGCCACACAGAACCACAAGTGATGCGTTTATTGTATAATGAGAAATATTTAAATATTTAATATAGTTCTTAAATTGAAAAAAGCTTCTGTTAGCACAGTAATGTGGGTTGGGGCGGGGGAGGTGATAATGTCCCTACAGCGCCGGTATCTCAACATAAAGTGTTCAGCTGCGGCGTAAGGCGTTGATGTACGCGATAGAGCCGGCCCCTCTCAGCAGTGCACCGCAGTGACATTAATGCATGCGTGGCTGTATATAACATGAGGCTGACACTCCCAGTTGAGCGATAAGTGCACCACAGCACACAGGTGTCCCACCGGTTGAGAGTCAGAGAGCAATCAATGGCGATCAGAGGTTTTTTTTTTCCGCTGACAGGTTTCCTTGGAGGAACGGGTTAAGGGGTGAAGAGTGCAGAAGCTTCTTTTTTTTTTTTTTTTTCTTCCTCGAGGGCTTGAGACCACAATGTGAAGGCCTTGATTCTGTGCAAAAACAGCCCCGATCCGTCGAGGTCTGGCATGTCTTAGCCTTAATCTGTGGGTGTGATTTCCCATCCGTGTGGATCTATGCAGAGTCAGAGTTTTCACAAGTCACCGATAGCCTGATTCAGTGACACAAGCGGTATTCACTTTTTGCATAGGTTTTTAATTGTCAGTGTACGCAATGCTGCGAACACACTAAGCATCATGATGTTTATATTCCCAGAAATGCTACTCAAAAGCTAGTTTTCTAAATCACACGCATTTGAGAATGTTTTAAAATTATGGCTTAGAATAATGGCCAATTAGTAAGCTGTAATTCATCACTATTGTAATGACAAGGCTGGCGAACACTCGTTAAAAAGGCTTTAAAAAAGGAATGTAGTAACAAAACACTAATTTATTTAAGCACTGAAGAAATCAGGTGTAAGTTGCATTTAAATAGGCTTAAGGAAATTGACACATTGGTAGATAAAAGGCGATTTATAAAAATGCGTCAATACAAAAAGATGAAAAATGGTTTCGGACCATATTTATTTATTTCATTATTCGTTCATTTCGTTTGTAATTAGGATGGTGAAAAACAAATATTTTAGAGGAAATTATATGAAACTGAAAATGCAACAAAATGCAAAAACAAGCATTGAACAGCATTATACATATTTTAAATATGTACATTCCCATGATCTGTGTAAGTATACATTCTCATGCAGTTCTTGTGTTAAATACAGGCAAGTTGGTTTGTGAGTTTACACTGATACATGCAATGGGGGCTCAATTGCTGCTAGTTACACATTGTAATATATTCAAAAATGAAAGAAAAGGTATGTTTATAAAAGGTATGTTGGCTTTCTTGAAAAATGCATCAGTCACACAAAACTATATTAGTCAGAACATTTGTCTTTCCCCATCTGACAAAAAGTGCCGCGGAAGAGTTATGAAACCTCGACCACCATTAGATTTCTCCCAAACTGGGACATGGGAGGGGAGACCGTTTTTTTGGCATGAGACTGCAGTAAATCCTCGCTGAATTGCGGGAACGGTGAATTAGTCATCTGCCCAGGAGGTTCAATTTACAAATTAGCCGTAATAGGAACTTCACTAATTACACCTCCATTACTGATGTTGTCACCTAGGTCAGAGTCTACCTGGAGCAGGCAGCGCATTAGAGGGCATGTTTCCGGGGGAGGCAGAAATGGTGAATCGGTGACAGAAATGACTTTTCAGAGTAATCGTCACAGCTGGGCATTTTGTCTTCGGCCCTCGCAAATTGTTTTTAATCGCTCAGAGATTTTTGGCAATTCACGTGTGTCATACATCTCTCCCAAAACAGCATTTTTTTATAGCCTTTTTTTTAAAGCGTGTGCCTCACAATGCCACCATTTAATTAAATGTCCTTTGTTCCTTAAGGTCGTTGTCATTAGATGAGCTTGGAACCTTTGCTCGTGTGCCGGTGGGCGGAGCTCACCTGGGCCAATCGGGGGGCGGCGTTTGTTTAGCTTTTTTTGCACCTCGGCCAATGGGGATGCAGGACACTGGAGTCCTACTGAGTTGGGTCGTCGCGGCGCTGAGATAACCGGCCGTCCTCTGGCCTGGTCGTCGCAGTCCCCCCTGCTCGTTGCCAGGGCCCACACAATGGGCCTTGATCTGGGCACCTGCCTAGCTTTGGGAGAGGCTGAATACACACATCTGCCTGTGAGCCTGTGCCAGGTCTCTCCGCCTCTCTCTCTCTCTCTCTCTCTGTGATTAACGAGTCACCACCAAGGTGAACGTCCTGCAAGCACACAACGCTTCCCGCCCGACATGAAGTCACATCCCTAAAATGGACTGGTTCATTTTTCCATATTTTTCTTTTTTTTTTGACTGACCCCCCCAGACCCGGTGTCTGGTCCTTGTTAAATTCTGCCTCTGACTCTTGTGGATGGTGCTCAGCACATTCAGGGTGAAGGATTACTCTGAAGGTTTTAGGTGAACCTAAAACAAAGCACTCTGGCTTCATTCTGTCCAGTGGTCATGAGTACAGGAATATAACGCAGAGGAGTGTGTGCTTAAATTCTATTTCTGTGGGATTTCAGAAACACAGAATTAGGATTTGTTATGGAGACAGGGTTCCTGCTACCATGACCTGCCTGCCCTTTGGAAATCAGCATTCATTCATATATCTGATATGATGTTCTGAGTTCTAATGAAGAGAAAACATCCTACAACCAGTGAAAATATATACTGAGTGAAAAGAATTGTTTTCACTATCTCTTAAAGCATTTCAACGAAGTAAATTCAGATGTTATTGAGAATATCTACTTAGTTTCAGGAAAAATATTAAAGGTTTTCCAATATGCATGTATTGAAATTTTGTTTGCAAATAATCACGATTATGCCTTATAAAAATGGCACACATATGCCTTTATATTCAAAGAATATTCTATATTACGTAAAATACAATAGTTTGTCCATGTGCTATGATGTCTCAACTGAAAAAATCCCCTAAAATAAAATGTAAACCCACACTAATCTCTATATCTGTTAGGGTTTGTAAAACTGCAGCTGTTTACAGTATACATTTTTTTGTAGGTTATGCATTCTGAAAGGATGGGGGAGGGGGGGCTGCTATCTGGGGGGCTGGCCCCGCATTAACCCCAGTGTGAGGGGGTCACATGACGGATAGGAAATGCTCCGCCTCCAGGCTCCGGCGGGGAATGCTTACTGAGCGCGCTCAGATGTTACTTAAAAAGAGGAGGGTGGGAGGAGGTCAGCTCTCCGGCCTGTGGAAGCAGCCCTGACTGGTGCGCTGCACATGGCCCAGCGCAGAGCTTCAAGCTCCGGCCTCCCCCTCTGTGAACATGCCCCCCCGCCCACAACTGCAATTTAGGAACACTAACGCTTACAGTTACTACTGTTGTTTCGAAGAGCTTTATATTTCAGTTGACATTTTAGGATGCAGGTGATTCTGTATTTACTATGTGGTCCTGTTCTCTTCATATTTTATTCTGTAACAGATTAAAGAATATATTTGGTAATACTTTATGGTCTTGCTCGCTTTATTCCTTCTAAGGTGTGTAATCAGACCCCCCCCCCCTCATTAATTTCCCACATTAAGCATAATCCTTTCAGAGGCAATTAAACATATAAAACTGAAGACCCGAGCTTTATTTCCACAAACATACACTATTACATACATTAACACTATTCCTATACAATATTAAACATATACTGTATATCAATTATACCAATGACTAATTTAATTGGTTGCGACTGTGGAAGCGTCCAGAACGGCCCTCACAGACGCTCGCACATCTGGCTTCAATAAGCGGCTGGAGGCCGAGGCTCTCACCCCGCTCCGCCCGACCGACGACGCAGGCGGAACCTGCTCAGCTCCGCTCCGAGGCCGCGGAACTCGATCTCTCTCTCTCCCTCTCTCCCCCCGGCGTCTCCAGACAGCGGCCCTCTCTCAGGTTCACACGTCGCGGCCCTCTCGGATGAGTTAAATACGAGCGCGCGATCTCCCCCCCGAGAGGCCATACATCTCCGAGAGGAAGTCTTTCCATCGCCCAGAATTCCTGACTGTATTTTCTGAGAGCCGTAAAGGAAAACATGCCGGAGACAGGGATGGTTTTATGTGGTTCACTTGGGTCTATTTAGGCACCATTTGACATTAGTGGAGACCGGGCCCAAACGGCCTCTTATGTAGGTGTTTCAACAACAATTAAATTTCCAAACGCTCACCAGGCTGTGAGCTGGAACGCGTCCAAAAGTGGTGACTGATGTGGAATTTCAAAAGAAAATATTTACTGATGTATGGTAAGAGTCCCAAATGGTTAAAGTTATGGGGAAGATTTTCCACACACTGTTTGTTACTTATGTTATTTTCGAATTAAGTTTTTAGTCCCTTTTGAAATGAGACTAGGCTGTAGCGTATGTTTTTTTTTGCGTTATCTCCCATCGACATGCTGTACGTTAACACTGGAGGGAGATTGCCTTGTCTTTCGCAATGCTTACTTTTTCAGAAGAGCCGTGACTTCCCCTTCCTCACTGTGGAAGCAAAGAGTGCCTATGGAAATCAGCCTGGTGGGAATATAAATCAGACTGAGGTTCCATCCATGGATTGATTACCAAAACTGTATTCTAATTTATGTACAGTATGCACTTCACATTAAATCATCTTATTTTATTTTTAATAAAATAAATAATGAAATAAATACATTTTCATATTTCTATCCACTTACAATTATAATCATAAAGCATTGCCTAGTATTATTGTTATAACTAAATTAGTGTAATGCTCAAAGTTATGTAAAAAAAATTAATAATTCAGCTGCCAATGGGTTAGTTATTGAGTTCATTAAAAAAATAATGTTCATACACCTTGCTTATTTTATTATCAGTTTAAGAATATGTCATTTTTATCTCTATGATATGATAACTGCATCCAGAAGACTCAAAAAGGACATATACAACAACAGACAAGAGGTAACTTCAGTTTTGCAGGATGTAATGCCAGACGTAAGCCCAGAATTGGTTTGGTCCATGGCTGAAGATTCCTCTGGTGACACGTTTTTAGCCTCCCAGCTGTCTAATATTTACAGCGTTAAATCACACCGCAGTCTTCAAGCACTGATTTACTATGAACTTATTATAATGTTGTAATATTCAAAAGCGTAAGCCAGGTTTTTGTACCTGCAATGCATTATGTTACATAACTTGACTTAATTAATATTGAGGAAACAAAAAAGTAAGTAACTTTTTGGCTTTTTCTTCAACATGGTCAAATTTAAATGAAACGTATTTCTTTCTCCTCTAATCCGTGCAGTACGCGTAATGTGTTACAGAAATGATCTAGTATGGAGTATACCCCTTTTGGGAGTCCATATTAAGCATGGCTATATAATTCCAAGCTGCATGTAGGAAACACTCAAGAGTAGGAACACTGGTACCTGCCGTGGTAACTAATCCGTCGCCTGCAATGTAAGTTTACACAACTCCCGAGAAGAGGCAGGATTGGGTCAGTGTGCCAGGAGCCAGGCCGATCTCAAGGGTGCAGATCAAACGTCTCATTTTGGAGGATGATGTCACCGCGCTTATTAGCTACAACCCCCCGTCCTTGCACCCAACAAAAACAGAGAAAGAAAAAGGGAAAATCTGTTCAGCCGCAAATAATTGCGTCACAACCCAAATGTCCCCGCTGCTGATCCGACGACAATCTCCCACTCCTCAGACTTCAGAAATTGAATTTATTTTGTCATGATGTCATTCATGAAAGTTGTTCCAGATTTCAGTCTTTCATTCTTTTTCCTTAACGTACACAGCGCTCAATCACAGTGAATATGAAATATTTCGTTTCTTGATCTTATTTCTTGTGGCCTTTGGGCCAATGGGCCTTTATTTAGTATATTTATTTTCTTAGTTTCCTGACTCACTGTGTCCTATGGAAGGAAACTTCGTAACCTTGTGGCCAGTGCGCTGACCAAGTGCATGGCACGCCGGCCAATCAGCACGCTTCCCCCACGTAGCACATTTACTTAAACACACGCACTCTGATACAGTGGCACCTTTGCATTGTGCAGTTAGGAGGCGCTCCTTCTAAAAGCCGGGTCGATGTTCTTTAATCCCCTCTCTGACGGTGAGGTGGGGGACACTGTGTAAGCCAGAGACCTGTTGACAGCGTGTGATGACTTCATGGCCTGGCAGCCATAAAAAAAAAGGAAAAGGAAAAAAAAGCGAATGGTTGGTTTTGTCACTTGAAGGGTCGCATTAAAATTATATTAATTTTAATAAATCATGCCGCTTAGCTGCTGAAACATGAATTCAGCGGGGCTCATTTAAATTTCATATTTCACTGGCATCTCCGAAATCACAACCAGATGTTGTCATCGGCTTCTCTTCCTGTTTCCTCCGTTCAATTCCCAGCATGCACTGGAACGTGACACTTTCCCTGGAAAATATAATAAAATGGAGGAGTAATGTACAGCTATTTCCTTTCATAAATTCTTTGGACCCTCTCGCAGAAGTACAAGTTTCATGTGCGTATATTTTAATGGAAAACATAGCAACACATGCAGTAAATCCAATGCCGACAGCTACCAATGAGCTTTCAACATCTACCTTGTGGAGGATGATATATGCGTGCATGCAGCGTGGAGTATGCAGCGTATGTGTGGACAATGTCCTTGGCTGAAGTGGATGAGCTCACAATGTACTGTGGCTGTCCATCTGTGTCTCGGTTTTGACCAAAAACCACCTGTTAACCTGTGACCGATCACATCTGATCAGTTTGAGCTGCACATCATAGAGAGCGATAGGGAGTGGCGAAAGGGCGGTTGAGCACATTTGCACATACACCATGCTTTCACGTGAATCTATTTGACCCATCTGTAGGAAATTCATTCTGATCTTACTCATTCTTCCATACCCCTTCAGTTAACAAGACTACTAACACAGGCACTTTATCATATTTTTTGGCTAATAACAACCCGGAATCCTTAATGTCAAGCAAATGGAATTTTGCACCAAACGTCGAGCAATTGGTAAAAATAATAATAATAGTAATAATAATGTTTTTACCAATTAATTAATTAATTAATTAAAATGGGGAAAAAAACATTGAAGGATCGACCTGTTTCCGCTCACTTGAAGTAGCGTACAGTGCTTCACAAGTCTACTTAACTGACACCTAAGGGACTGTGGGCGTAGTCGCGGCGTTGAGGCAGAAGCCTTGTGAGGAGCCAGCGAGAATCTGACGGACGGTGGCCGGCGGCATTGAGAGAGGGGGCGCAGCACACTCGTGACTCCGCCTCAACAGAAGTAAAGAGGGAGTCTGGCGCACGGACCCGAGTCCCCCCTGCACCCGCGGTTTGACCGTCCAAAAGCCCAGGCAATTAGGGGAGCAAACTGTGTTCTTAGCGGGTAATGCTGTGTAATGAGTTGAGCACACAGGCCTCCCCCAGCCCTCCATTTCACTGGGACCTCCCGGGAAAGCAGGGGTCGGGATAATCAGGGAGATCTGCGAGAAAACACGCTGTTCGAACGCCCCCCGCTCTCGCACCCCCTCAACTTCACTTGCTTTCATTTAATTTCATTCCTCCTCATTCCCTCTCCATTTTTTTCGCCAGCACTCTCTCTCTCTCTCTCTCTCTCTCCCTCTTTTTTTCCTGTCTGATTCATTGACCAGATCCCCGAAGCTGCGAGCAGGCCCCTGCAAATCCCCCCTCTTCTAATTAAGATTTCTCTCTCCCCTCCGCCTTCTCCTTCTCCGCTCCCGCTCCCAACGTGGCCTGAAAAGTTCTGCGGCTGACATGAAATCGATGGATCCCCGGCTCTCCGGCCCAGGTATCGGATTTCAGGTGGGCCCCCAAGGTGCAGCGGTCGGCCCGGGCGAAGCGGCCGAGGCGTCCAGAGCTGTTAGCCATCCGCATTCAAGACGTGAGGTGTTTGGCTGCTGGATAAAAATGTCAAGCGCTAATAGGTTCCTTTGTGATTAGCTGAGATAGAGCTCAGAAAGAAAAAAAACCTCCACAGAAAATGTGTTAGAGGCAGTCTTTATAAAGTCCTTCCCCCCCCCCCCACTACATCTTCTCTTTTTTTCTCCTCTTTACCTTCTCTACCGGCTTTGAAGCGATTTGATATGGTGCATGAGCAAACAGAAAGATGAACCCTTCTATCGATAAAAAGCAAAAACAACAGGTCTCATTAGCGTAGCTGATTAAAACCTGATTATGCTAATATGACTGGTAAAATTAAGCGAGCAGTTCGAACACTAATATTGGCATCGGTTTATCTTGGGCCTAGTTCCCTGGTCCTGTGTGGAAGGGGGATCAGGTCAGAATGTTTTTAATTTGACTTTTCAGTGGCTGTGGTTGTCTGCTTCACATTTCCAGTGCAACTCTCCCCGTTGTTAGTAGAGGACAAACCGACGATGAATATAATTTAAAGCCATTTTACAATGGCTATTTTTAGAAGCATGCTGGTGAGAGTTATTTTAATTCATTTAGCAAAATAAACTTTAAATAGTCCGTGTATACCAGTTTTGCCCTATCATGCAAATGGAATTTGTTTAATTCCTGCAATGAAACAGCTGCATTATTTTCAGTCTCTGACACTTTATTGCATTGTGTGGGAAAAAGAAAAAATATTCCCATTTCAAATCATACAAAATAAACATTTTTAATGGATTGGTTTTTCAACGGTGAAACAAAGTCCAACCGATTGTAAATAGAAGCTGTCTAGTACACACAGTTCAAGGCAGATGAGGACTGTGCTGTAATTGGCGACCGTGCAATGAATTTTTATGATGACATGCAATATAAATTAATTTGAACACGTTTTATGTTAACTGCAAATGAGGAATGTTAGATATTTGAGGTAAACTGTATTACATGAATATACGCATTTATGAATATACACTATACCTGTTTTATACCTGTACACACAGTTGTTCCACAATTAGCTATTAGAGCTTTTTTAACATTATTAAAATGACCTCCATACAATGTTCAAGGGTGGTGTCTTTATACTGCTAAAAATGTGCTCTCGCTCAGAATGGGCATTTATTCATAGGGATGTTTCATATGAAGAGGCAATACACAATGTAGGCGACAATAATGCATTAGCACATTTATACATTTTATACACATTGAATGGAAAGCAGTTTGTTCACTGAAATATTTAAAGTGTACATGAATTCTAGTTTGGCTTATTGTTGAAGGAAAGGGAATGACAATGATGCAGCATATTTGTTGTATTTACTGTTAAGACATGTTTAAATCTAAATAACGGTTTATTGCTGTTTGCATGGAACACATCGCTGATACTTTGTGGGACGAATCCCTTAATTTATGTGCAGATAAATCATTCGCCTAGAAGACACAAAGACATAAATATGAAGTCAGCCAGAACACATAAATGATAATAACATACAATGATAATAACCGGCAGAAACTATTATTAGTATTAATATTTACAATTGCAATTTTCTTCCACCCGAAATGGCCAACTTTGTTTGAGTAAACAGCAATATTTTGATTTTATTGCCTTTTTTCATTGACGCTTTTCACGTCTTAATTGAATCATTTCCAACAAACTCTCCAAAAGATTTGAGACAAATGGGCAGTAAATGCGATATGATTTACCATCTGTGCGCTAACTAGATTATGAAAAAGAACTGATTTTCTATAGTATGCGACGTACATCTCATTTTGATCAATTGTGCAACATTATTACAAATTTTGTTGCAGTTGTATTTTTTTTCTCTACCAGTTTTTTCTGCACGTCTAAATGAAATCATTTCAGGCAGCTGAAAGAAACTATAATGCAGTACACTTAAAGAATAAAATCATTCACTAAACAGGAAAAGAAGTCAGACAAGATTAACTCTGAGGTGAGTCAAATTACTTAGGAACAGAAAGGGGTTGCAACCTTTCCTACCGTGGAAAGTAATGAGAGGGTTATTTGAAAACCGGGCCTTTTGTAGAAGATAGACACATGGCTAACAGCTTTGTACAAGGATTCAATCAGCTCTTTTGCTTGTGGTCGGGCATTTACAAAAACGTCCAGCACTCAGGGCGTAATCCTGCACTCTTTCAATACTGTGAGCTAGGGTTGCGAAATGAACTTATCGCAAAACAACATAGTCCCGCTTAAAAAAAAAAAGCGACAAAGATTTTGTATGTTATTTTATTTTGAAGTTATTTCCACTTCTCGAGATGCCCTGTGCGCCACAGCGGGGATCATCTTGAGGATTTTTTTGGTACTTTGAATGATAGCCAACTGCCGAAAAGGGAGCAGGATTTATAAACGCTAACACACAAACGTGTAAAAGTTAACGGCTTTCCACCCGCCCGGGCCCTGGGCATTAAAGGGGGTTTATGTGGCTTCCTCAGACGGAGCACGCGACGCGCAGATGCCGGGTCATCCCGACGCGCCGCTTTTAACGCTCTGCGGGGACCGCGGCTCCCGAAACGGCGGATGTTCCGGCGCTCATTAAACCCCTCGAACGCAGCCGATTGAACAAACTGTCAAGGACCGATTGGAGGCCTTCACGCGGGGGGGGGCTATCGGAAATCAAACCGAACCGTCGGTTGCACGGGTTCCCCCCCTTGTCCTTTGGAGCCTGGTGACTTTCTCGTGTCCGTTTTTATCTCCATCCCATCTGTTCTTCCTGCCCTGCTCTGTGGCTCAGAGGGGATGTTGCATTATGGGAATGGGCTGCTTGTTTTACAGGGCCTTGGTTGGTCACCTGGTCCACCAATATATAACTCTAACTGTGAGGCAATAATGTATAGATGGCATGATAAAATATGAAATCCAAAATACTGTACAAGCACTCTAAAGCATGATGTACATTTAGAATGATCATTATATATTTATGGCATGGTAAAATGTATGCATGTCATTGCATATATGAAAGTGGCTTATTTAATGCCTTTTACAATGCATAGTTCATATTCAGCTATTAAAATACAGTATAATCCTTGCATTCTAGACTGCATAATATTCTTTTATGAAATGCTGACATAACCGGGAAGCACTATTCTATTTCCGTGAATTTAAGCGGTTCGATCAAATTCAGTTCCATAATGCCTTAAATGTGTTTACACACCCTGATCAAATTTAAGAAAGGCTGATTTTAGTAATTCAATTTTATGACTTTTAGCACGTAACTTTATTTTCCCAAGGAACGGAGCCTATTTTTATTTTTATCCGTTGAACTTTGACATGATATTTTGGATAATGCTAGGTCAATTTTGTTTTATTTTCCTGAATCGTTCACCCCAGAAATGGCTATAAAAACTCAATCGCAGCTGAATACAGCTGTGGTCGCACTCTTTTCATGCACACAGTGCTTCGCCGCTTATGAACATGCTGTGGGGCATTAACCCAAGCTATAAAGAGGACACAACCAAAAGGAAAGGTAAGAATTCAAGAGAGCTTTATTCCCCTGGTAAAAGTTCCGAGAGCGTTATTCCCCTACATGAACAACCTTTGCATTTTATCTTGTAAAGACTTTTGCAGCAAGCTATGTTTTCACATTGAAATAATGTAATTAGGCTGGAATGGATATCTAATACTGTTTTGAATGACTGTTTTAAAATAATCTGCCCAGCCAGCAACAAGGCCGTATCGCACTTTCTCATCTGTCGTTTGAACTATTACCCCTTGTAACTCCTGGTGTTATGCTGTATGCAGTGTCTATAGATGACAGCATTGACATAAACACGTTACAGTTATCGTGCCATTTGTATCGAATGTGTTTGTTTGAAGCGCTGCGCTGATTTAAATGCTTTAACACTGGATTATGAGAATGTAAAAGTGAGGCCAATGTCATTGTTAAACTGTGCGCCGCAGTTCCAAACGTTGATGAAATCCTGACCTGCGAATTGGCCAGTTTTTTGAGAGCCGCGTGATACATTTCCATCAATTCCGAGCGCATTTGGGAGCTTACGGCAATCTCCTTCCACATTCGACTCACCTTTCACAACGATCAACTCCATAATCACTTAGGAACCGAATATCCCTCTACTGCTCGTGAAGTAACCTCCCCTAGTTGCCCCGGGTTTCTGTGAATTTCCAGCCCTACTGCCTCAGAAATGTCAACACTTAATCATGCTATAATTTAATCCAAGCCCTCTCCAACATTTACCGTTCCCATCCAATTCTTTTGTTTGCAGAGTTGGAAGCTTTCGGGATCTCTGCTGTTCCTCATTTCATAATGCGTCCAACATCTGCACCGAAGAGAGAAAGAAAAGAGAGAAAGACTCCCCAAATCATAAAAAAGATACTTTATATAGAATATTCAGCTGTTTATTGGAGGCTATTTTTTTTTCGTTGGGGGAGGAGGGTAGGGTGGGGGTTTGGGGTGGGGGTTTGGGGGAGGGGGAACGGTACACTGGTCATATCATGGAATGCATCAGAATGGCTGATATTGCGATTATCTACCTCCCAGAGACCTGGCAGTAGGCCTGGAGCTTTGCTCTCAACTATTGTTGAACTTGTCAGATGGCGGGTATTGACAAGTTGGCTGCTGTTTCTGGGTCGGTTCTGCAGTGAGGGTTAAAGAAGGGCAGGGCCGGGGTCCAATGCCGCGAGCCGCATACGGGCCAGCTCTTCCCCCAGTATGAGTAATGCGGTTTGGGGGAAACGACGAAAACAAAAGCGCCTATACGGTCGCCTGTGTTTGTCCATTGTAATTGTGGGCCATGCGTTTGTGTCAGGAAATGAACATGCTGCACGTGGTTCAATAAACAGTCTAACAAAGAGCTAATATTTTGGATTCATAGATATGTATACGACGGCTTATATTTATCATGACTTCAGGAGGCAGAGAAGAAAAATGTTTTCAGTTTTTTTGTGAACTGGGGCTGTGTTTCGTGTTTTGCTTCATACATGGATTTGAGAACAAAACCTAAGCAAGTGCTCTCGTAAAAAGCAAGTGTCATTAATTTCAAAACGGAAATAAATGAAACAAAACTAAAAATGAGAACAGATGTTTGCTGCACAGATTTGAGAAAACCCAAGTCTTGAACGAGCCTTAACTTAAAATTTAAGAGCAAAAGTAGAGCAGCAGTTATTCGAACAATACACAGGGACAGAGCTGGAAATGCACACCAAATGAGACCGGAGAGGTGGACATTAAACAGTATTTTTTTTTTTTTTACTTTTTACAATCACTGGGGTATAAAATCGCAATGACACCCAAAACCATAAAATGTCTTTGAATGATTTCAACCGGCAAGGCTCTCCGGTCCAGTTTCACTCTGGGTGCTAAATGTATCACTGCGGGACACTTTTAAGGGCCAGATTATTTTCACGCAGGAGTGTTCTGTCGAGCTGGCCTGTTCTTAGGCCACCTCGTAAAGATGCCGTCGCGAGCTCTTTCCGAAGGATCGCTCCCCCAATCAAGACCCCTCGCTCGCAGGCGCTTCCCACTCGCACGCTCTGCGGCCGCGGTTCCCGTCGGTCCGGTTCGTCAGCGGGAAGGCAGCCTCCCGCACATCCGAGCGGCGGCCCTCCACGGTAGGTCTTGTTTTGGTATTTTCTTTGGCCCGACTTGCCACATCAGCCCAGCTAAGCAAGGAGAATCAATCACGGGCACACACAATGTATTCAATGTGAACTAATATGATTTCTGGGTTATAAGGCAATAAATAACTGCCATAAAGCAACACTCTCACACTCTCCGGGACAAAAAGTACATTGTACCTCCCTCTAATTGGCTGCAGGCTTTTTAAGAATGTTGGCTGTCGCCGGCTCTCCAATGACATTCCGGCAAGTTTTATTTCTTAATGAAAGGAGGGAGAGCCAAAGAAGACAAGGGAAAGAGGGAACAAAAAGGAGGAAAAAAAGAGACAAAAAAGAAGCGCTCTGTGTTGATTTCCTGCTTGGTTTCACGTGGCACTTCCACCTTGTTTTTGCCAAGTCTGTCAGGTGTTTGCGAAGCAACAAGAGTTATAGCGTTGATCCCCCGGGAGTAATTACAACATGTGTGATGTGATGTAATCGCAGGGATTAAGAACAGAGCTGACTGGACAATGTCCCCTTTGTGAGGCAAATTTGAATCTTTTCGCTGCGCGCTCTGACCACCAGCTTGAGACGGTGGGTGGGAAAAATGAACCGCTTCACAGTTTAGGGGGCCATTATGAAACGGAGGTTCTTATAAGTGTGGCTTGGTGGTTCCTTGCCCATGTGCATTACAGACTGTGAGCTTAGTCTCAATAGCTGCCAGGCGTGAAGGACTCCTCACCACTAGGGGGCGCCAGCTCAGCTGTCCCAAACGCTTCTGTCTGTCGCTAATCCAATTTAGCCACTCACACTCTACCTCTCCCAGAGGAAATGGTAATCCAGGCGTCCTAAATGGGACCACGGGGCTACGTGGTGATATTATAACAAGCTCCATCTAGTGGCTCGAGAAAACACAGAAGAATTGTTGCGCAACCTTCCCCTTTGGCAGAAAGAGGGTTGCTTACATTTTCTCCCTCAGTGGATGCATAGAGGTACCGTTGTCTCATTCTGATTGAACATGACATGTCACCGTGTCAGTGAATGTGATTCACAATGGACAAAACACAGCTACACAGAAATGTATGAAACTTATGCCTGGAAGCAGGCATCCCCTGCATCTGTTCACACACGCTAGTGCCTGTGCATTCTTTCAAAAAGACTGTTTTGAAGTAAAACCAACAAAAGGAAAGAGAGCCAATGGACCCTTTAAACCACAGATCCAGCTATTCAAAATGGGGCTAAAAAACAAGCACATGGTTAGAACATCTATAATGCATTTATTATGTACCTATGACTAAATCCATCACCTATGTCCCTGTCTGACTTCTGCTACGGGTCATATCGAATAGCAAAGGTAATTTTTGCTGACCTGTAGCAAATGTGTACTTTTAACCTCCATGAATCTGGTTGGCTCTTTGCATGCATGTTGACATGCCTCATTGACCAGCGAGCAATTTTGCAGATGTTGAACAAAATTTTGAATCTACCCTTTCTCGGGGGAATAAAGAATAATTGGTTTCTGTTTCTATTAGTACAAACAGACTGTCCATACTTGGCTGGCCTGTTTTTAGGCCTGTATTTTGTACTGTTACAAATTCGTGATTATGTGAACATGTACAAAAGTAAGCCTTTATCACCAAAACATATGAGGGACTGGAGTTTTTGTACCAGAAGCATAGGTAAGTTTAGGGTCTGGTTCCTTGAAAAAGAACATGAATAAGTATGTTACAAAACAAAAGTACACCGAACAAAAGCGATGACAATTTTTTGCTATATGGTATGGAGTGTGATACAGCGCCTAAGATGTGGTCACCTAAACCAAAGTGTTACCAATAAAATAAATGAGATTAATGTGGATATCAATAACCTAAACGAAGGAGTGCGATTGCCAAATGTGACAGACTCCAGCAACACCAGACAAAGAAAGCCTTTGAAACACGAATTTCCATTGTGTCACATCATCTTTCATTGTATCTCTTAGACAAAACAGGATGGATGGGGACGCAATTTCAGATGCCATAGCCGTCCGCAGAGCTATAAATTCACTTTCCGTGCGGTTTTCTGTCTCCCACAGAAGTGAGGGACAGAAACCATCTCCAGCGTTTCCCCGGGATGGAGAGCGTGGAGATAGCGTCATCGGACGAGATTGGCCCCAGAGCTTCGTCTTCGGCACAGCGTCGTTTTCATCGCCGTTGTTTACAACGCATCGCTGGGTCTCGGTGACATTGTCACGCTTGTGTTTCCAATTACTGGCACCGTCAAAATGGGGTCCGTTTCCATAGAAGGAGACGCGAACCGTAAACGCAAACTTGTGCTTTATTGTTTGATGCGCGGCCGTGTTGGCGGGCCAGCGCAGTGATGTGGTCACGGTAGGCCTCCCTGGGGCTCGGTGAGCGGAGGTCACAGACTGGAGGCCGTTCGCCTCACAAACACTCTTGGCGCGCAGCGTGGTCTCCATGGTAACACATCACACAATACGGGGCGTAATTCTCACCAGATTTAAATCCGTGGTCGACCACGTCAGCCGCGTCTGCCCCCCCCATCTCTCATTTTCACTAGCTGTTTATTATTTGTCATTTTTATCATCACGTTATAAAAATGACTTATTTTTAAGGTCTTTTTTCAAGAATCTTTCAAGATCTGCCAATCAAATTCCAACTAATGTTTGTTCATGTTATGTACATACACTGTACAGGCTACACACACACACGCACACACACAAATTGTGGTAGGCTTTTAATGAAAGTGAATAGATAAGAAAAAAATACTCTAATAATCAATAATTACATAATAATTACTAAATCATTATTGCATAATAATTATTGAACTATCAATGTCCATCAAGGGACTGGTGTTGGAAATGAGCTTCGGCTATATACACATGTACAGTGCATTGGGCACTGCTTCTGCGGCTGTCAATGTTCTCTGTGCTTGTCCCTTACAAATAAACTAATAAAATGTAAAAAAATAAAGAAATGTGAAGGATTTAAGAGGGGATAAACCTAGTTGGCAGAACAGTTGGGTTATTGGCTGAATGAGTTGCTTGGAGAATACGCTAACTTCCTCTCATGGAGTGTATAATGTATATTTTGCAGGTTATATGACAATATAGTCAATGCTTGTTTAGCCAGTTAATCTGTGTATGTTGCTGCTCTAAATGTGGCTGCTATTAAAATGGCTACTGCTTTTGTTCAAATTCCAGCTCCACCTACTGTGAGAAATAGGGCTCTTCAGACTGTGTTATTCAGACTGTATGCGTTTGACTGATAATGCAGACTACTTTTATTGGTCAAATAGCTGAGTAGACCTGCATTTTCTCTGTCTGCAGCTCTTTGTCAAAGAAAATAACCAGAATGTCATAACCTATTGGAAGTAAAGGTGAAGTTTGCAATTGTACAGCACATCATCTTTGATAAGAGACATATATATATATATATATATATATATTATATTATATTATATAGGGGACAAATGACCCACTGAACAAATTCTTATCACAAACTTTTATGCTTTTGACATCATTAAACAATAGACATATGGGTAACTGCCAAAATAAAGGCAACACTTGAGTAAATGAGGATCCTTTAAATGGGTGCAGTCCCACGAGTGGGGTCCATCCATCGTGGGGTGACACGGCCGGTCTCGGGGCAGATAGGCCCCGACCCTCTCCTTTCCGGGCCAGGGACATTTGAGCGTCCCCCACCTCCCCCTGGGGCTACCAAAGTGTTGCCTTTATTTTGTCAGTTACCTATAATAGCATGTTATACAAGGACAGCTGTAAAGTCGGAACACGCTGCGTGATGCGTGTATTCGGAGAAGGGCTTCGGGTCAGTCGACTGGGGGACGGCTCCGTGGGAAAGCAGTCAAGAACAACACGGACTCACTGCTTCTCCTCTGATAACTCTATCGCATATTCACAAAGGCAAACGGGGCCCATTTGTGGCCAGCTGTCATCAATTGAGCGCGCGCTAATGGCGGCCACTGATGGACCCTTTCATAATCCTCCGTTCCATCTGCGCGGCCGCTCAGCCCCTCTTGATAATAATGTTTTTAAATGAATGTCTCAACCTCCCGATGATAGACAGCCTTTTCGTCGTTAAGGACGCGCACCGGCCCCCGCGTTTCGGTGGATCGGTCCACCGAATTGAAAAACGAAATCGTCCCCGAGGAAAGAGGCGTTTTAGGTGAGCGACGTTCTTCGCCATCTGTTGCCTTCCGATGCCGTGGAAGGCGCTGCAGGGAAGAGGCGGAACGTGCCTGGCGGGGCCGGGATGAAGGCAAGGAGAGAGTGGCTGTCTTTCTCAGGGAGAGACTGGCTTCCTTGAGAGGCCCTCGTGGCTGGGCCACAGTGTAGTTGGTGTGCATGTCATAGCACGTCAGCATCGTTTTACATCATTTTATACCATTGTTGGAGCTTGCGTTTCAATTATTCAGTTTTACAAAAAGTTCAAATCTGAAAATGTGATATACAGTATATCTAGAGAGTGAAAGAGTGGCACTGAAATAAAATTAATCATATTATGAACATTTGTTTCTGTGTGTATATATTTTAAGAGCCGCATGTAAATATATTTTTTTTTAATGATTGTCGGTAAAAAAATTGTTTTCAAAAAACAAGTATTTTCTCTGTTCATTTAGATATATAGACCACATTAACATAGACCATTATAATTAACATTAACATTATATAGACCATCATCAAGTGTTTTATGAAAAACACATAGCAGAGTAATTATTTTATGTTTTTAGTTATATGTAACATTTTATCAAAGGTGTACAGTAATCCCAGGTTAAAAAGAAGACCTAGTTTACATCAAGTGGCCCCAATACCTGTTCACGTACACTGTATCTGCATAGGTGGGTACAGTGTAACCACTTCACTACAGTGGCTCTCAATTCGGTCCTGGAGTACCACTGTGTATGCTAGTTCCAACCATAATTGCAATTCCTGCACTATAACAAGCTGTTAATTGTTTTGGGGTTGGTTTTTTTATGCCTTTTTCCCTTTTTCTCCCAACTTGGAATGCCCAATTGTTTTCTCAGCTGCGGTTTCTGCAACCTCCAATTCCGGAGAGCATAGGCAAGCATGTGCTCTCCTTCGAAACGTGTGATGTCAGCCACCGCTTCTTTTCACACCGCAGTCTGCACAAACACAGAGTCGGTGGAAGAAACTTCGCGTGCAGACTGTAGGTACTCGACTGACCAACAGGGGTCGCTGTTGTAGGCTGGGACAAGAACAACCCAACCCACTGAATCCCTCTCTCCCTGGGCGACCTGTGGGGCTGCTGGTCTGTCTGTGATCTGGATTTGATACCAGACCACAGGGCCCATTCACACACTAGAACAGTGCCTTAACAGGGTGAGCCACTCAGCTCATTATGAATTGTGTTTAATTAGACTCTTTCAGTGTCCAATGAGGGAGGATTTGATGTTACCCTCCTGATGCCACTTTAGAAGAAATTAATAAACAGATATTCATGTTAAAATAATTAATATCCTATATGATTTAAGGACTTTCATCATCTGCAATGTGCTGTGGCAAATTATACATTTTCAAAGAGCTTACATTTTTAATTGATTTATTGATAGATCTACAGCTGAAATCAGTGAAGACCTAAATGCTAAAAGTAAAAGTGTAGACACCTGGTCAACGAAAACATTTGTGAAAAATGACAAAGACAGCAAATGGTTATGAGCAAAACCTGCACTGTGTTCAAATGTCATTCAGTACAAAACTACGGAAGCTAAACAAATGTTTTCGACAGCCTTATTTACACAAGAGGCTGACTGGAATGAAAACCAGCATGCACGGTAGTACTGTTTGAGTACGAGTTTGAGACCCACTGCATTATTACATATAAAGCCAGTTTGCGGTTTGCGTAATTACAAATGTGTTACAACAAACATTAAAGGTTGTATCTAAGTACACATGTGTAACAAGAAATCTATAACAAGAAAATAGTACCTCGCATAAGTACACACAGGAATGTGTAACAAGACACATGTAACTACTATCCCTAGTATATCCCCTGTGTATCCCCGTCTGAATATATCGTCCGGTACTATTGTCCCGTCCGGTAATGTCTGCGATCTGGGCCAATGCTGAATGGAAAACTGCTATGTTGCCATTAAATGTATGCTTTATCTGTTCATACACATGAACAGTGGACAGATTTGTTTCTTGGCAATCTCTTCTAAATTGATGGCAGTGAATGAGTAGAAATCTGGGTTTCCGCTGTATCAGCATTTCCCACTGATTTGATTTTAACTGCTGTAAACAATAGCGGGATGCCTGCTTGCAACCCGCCCGCCCGCTGATCTGCCACAGGCAAACCGCAGGCATCTGAGGAGTCACTAGTGACCAATGAGGTCGGAGGATACCCTAGCCCTCCCTAGGTGGCGCTATGACCAATTAAGCTGCAGTAGGCACCGGCACATCCTGGATATTTACATGTATATATCCTGGGAGCCAATGACCAGAATATCATTTAAAACAAGAAAGTTTTGTTGCTGTCCACTTTGTAAATTATACTAAAGTACAGTATATAGTCAAACATTGCAATCTCTTATTGAAAAAATAACAAGTCCAGTTTACAAATGATTGATCATGAAATCACTTTGCTCATTCACTGAATCTTCTGACCATTGTACACTTTATCAACATAGTTCAGATAAAGGATTTATACACTGTATAGCACTCTGTCAATCTATAAAATCAACTTAATTTGTATTAAAATGAAAATGTAAGCTTTCAGAAAAAGTGATAAGACAGGACATGAAGTGTACACGCACGTACGTACACACACACACACACAGATCCAAGGAATTGCACAGACTGACAGACAGACAGACAGACACACATGCGGCCACAATTAGCTAGAGAGAAACACACACACACACACACACACACACACACAAAGACAACAGCCAAGGTTAGGCACGGAATTACACAGACGGACAGAGAGACAGCCAGGCATGCAGCCAAGATCAGGCAGGGAAACACACACAAACAAATAGCCAAGGTTAGTCAAGTAATTACACATACAGACAGACAGAAACATCCAGACATATAGCCAAGATTAGGCAGAGAGACACATACATGTACACACACACACACACACATACACGCACGCACGCGCGCGCACACACAGATCGCCAAGGTTATAGATGGCTCCTGCGATGGAAGAAAGAGGAAGAGTGAGAGAGATCATTAGCGTGTTTGGAAGCAGTTCAAGTCATTTTCATGCACTCTGAGGTTTCCACGGGGGCCGCTGCGGAGGCCTTGGCAACAACCTTTCCCAAACCTGCAGGTGGGTTTTTGCTTCAGCCCCTGTCGTCAAGGGCAATGAAGGAAAGGCCATACGGTTTTCTCGTTTTTTCTCGCTCTCTTCTCCTTCTTCGGGGCGCACGCAGTCGAAGATGTTCCAGAAGAGAGGAGGTCTCAGCACCAATGTCCATGCAGGTTTAATATCAAACACAAACGCATCTTGTTTTTGGTAGAGCGCAAACACAGCTCAGGCAGAGAAGGAAATGCAGCGCCAAGGTTGGAGGAACGGTCGGCAGCATTTAGGCACTGGAGGGCCTTTGGCCTAGTTGACAAGGGAAAATATTTCAGAATCTCTAGGGTACTGCTTGTTCAAATTCAACATTGCTTTTTACTTCACTCCCAGGATAAGAATTTGGCTTGAGCTACAACAGCTATTCCAGATGTTCATCTCCAAACTTTTTGTGCCTTTTTTTTCTCTCCGTGTAGTCCATTGTGAATTTTGGAATACCACAATTAGCAACCATAAATCATGTCCTGAATACTTCCCCTTCAATCACCAGGGAATATTTCAGTATAGTCCAATAACTCACTCCGAGATGGAAGCTTACAGCAAAAAAAGCTATTAAGATTTCGATAAATCCTAGTGTGACAAGACCAATGGGGGAATATAACGCCCTAAGTACTGCACTTGGTAAGCTGGCATTGTCTATTTTAAAGAACCAGCAATTTACAAAAGCACCGAACTGACTCAAAGAACTGTGGTATCAAATGTTATCCCTGGCTGTACTATAATTTCTCCCTCTCAACAACTCTCTCAATTTACTTTCAGGAAAGAGGACATTTAGCATCCAAACAAAAACCGGTGCCGAAGGACGGGTGTTGAGATTCATAAATCAAGGTTTTGGGAGGAGGCCCTGAAGCCTGGGACTTTCCCAGTTTGCCAGCTGGAGGCAGAGCGAGCGGCGTCAGGAGACCCTCACTGCCCCTATGACTTTGGGTGAGCCATCTCACCTTGGCCCCAAACTAATCATCACCAAGTTGTGGTGAGGACTGTCCAGTGAGCATCTTACCCCTGAGGCTAATACCACCAGCCAAGTATAATTCACAGTCCAGGGGTAAACTTTGAGACCACGGTCACACAGACCAGCAGGTTAGGTTTGTAGCATAAGTTACCATGGCGATGCAATCTGGTTAAAAGTGAGCCACAGTCGTGAGACCGAAAACCTAGGCTTAAACCCAAAGTGAGCTTGCTAACCCACTAATCCTGCTTTGTGAGACAGGCCCCAGGGGTAAACTTTGAGACCATGGTCACACAGACCAGGAGTAAACATTGAGACCACGGTCACAAAGACTCCAGATTTGCTGACAGTGGTACCGAACTCTGGCATCCTTTTCTCCTCCCTCCTCTGCGTGATACCTGGAGTCCCTGCTTATCGCGAGTAATCGATTGGACGAAAAACGATGAATATTAACTCTACCCTTCAGTTTGCTAACAACATCCAAGGGCAACGGAAGGAGGGGTGTTTGTTAGAAACTTTGGTTTCAGGCACAAATCAATTTGTTTTATTTTTCTGTAAGAACACAAGAATAATAGAACAAGAACAATTCCACCAAGAATGCGTTTATGAGCCATCAATAATTCTGTAGCTGTTGCAGGGGCATTCCAGGGTAATCAGAAATAAAATGAAAACTAGTTGAATAATTGACAAAATTAGCTTATTCTCTGAGAAGTGATCCACACACACACACACATATATATATATATATATATATATATATCTTATGAGAAGTATGCAGTATGAAAAGCTAATTTTGTGAATTATTTAACTTTGTAGCACAAAGACCTGTGTGTTTTCATTTTAAAATTCTATTTGTGAAATTAATTTTGAGAAAATTAACTTTTTTCTACACAGCAGTATTTTACCTATGATGATCCCCAAAGGCAGACTCAAAGTTCTCAAAGTATAATTTCACAGATCTAAGCTTTGGCGCTTAATAATTGCTTCATTACGAACAGACGCATTTCAGTTCCCTATCCCTGCCATTCATTTTACATTTACATTGTAGGTGCTCTTATCCAGAGCAACTTACACAGTTTTGTATTTCTTTAGACACAATTGAATGAAGGAAGCACGGCAGAGAAAAGCCATTCAGCAGGATGACGCTGGGCTGTGGATCACAATGCCTTCTCTTAAGGCTGATTACAGAGCGAAGCGTTTTTCATGTATCCTATAATCGGGCAGCTCGAGCATGATATAAACAACTTTGCTCTAAAGTTGCCTGTCACAGTACATTACTCGAGATCACCATAAATACTCCACAAACACACGTGGTGGCTTCCCTGCCTGTGTCTGCACTAATTCTGCCTGCCCTAGAGGTGGGATAGAACATTCGGCCCCACTTAACATTAAGTGGCCCTAATGCAGACGTAAGCACACTATAACTACAGAGTTAGGTACGAGGTAACTACTGTGTACATGCTATGTGTTACATAGCGCTTAATGAGCTGAGGTTTGGGCTATGCTTAAGGTGGTTATAATCGGAGCAGGTTTTGGGTGTGAATAGGGCTAGGGGGTAGCGTTTTAGTCGTGTGAGGACTATTGCGACATTGTGAAATTGCGTCGATCGTGAACCCGTGCCCCGTGTTAATACCTGCTGCCCCGTCGTCGGCTGTTTCAGATTAGCCGTTAGAAAGTGTTTAACGTGCGTGTCCGCCGACGCTCGTATTTCACGCGCCTCCCGACCTCCACGCTGATCCCGGGCCCCCCCAGTTTGGTGATAACGGCTTGTTACGGCACAAACCCCGGCAGAACGCAAGCGCTCCATCTCCCCCCCTCTAATCACGTCCTCCGCTTTTATCAGCAATGGCAGCCGAGTAATGGCCGCCTTTTTTTCCCCCGGACCTATCGGCCGCTGCGCCGAGTGATTTACCGCGCGTTTGCGCCCTCTCTCCCTTTTCTTTCCCCATCCTGGTGGTTTTGATCTATTTTTTACTGCCTGTCTCAGTCATTTATCACCAGCGGAATGGCTAGTAAAGTAATCCAACATTAGCACCCAATGACTACTGCCCCAGCGAAGAAAAAAAACAAAGCTGAGGTTTGTCATTTGAATAAATCATGTCTGCGTGTCTCCGGGAAAGGGATGTGAGAAAAAAAAAGAGCGTCTGACTCCACGCTCCGACGCGGAGAAGCTGGGAGCGGTTTAAACGAGTGGCCCTCGTCACAAGCGGTAACGGGCAAAATCGGCGCCTTTGACACCTTACGCGCGTCAATGATCCGTGTCTGTTTTGATGCGCGCCCGATCGCTGATGACGGGTGACTTGCACAATCAATTTAGCCTATTACGGGGGTGAGTCTGCGCGCGCGAACGGAACATCATTCGCGCTCACAAAGAGGCCGAGTCCTGCGGAGGGAGGCGGTTTGGGGGAGCGGGCCGCCGACAGTGTTGACCTTGCGATTGTGCTGCCTGCGGGCGAGGGGTAGGCCCAATTCCGGGCGCGCGCGCCGCTGCCCTGTAGCGTCCTAAAAGCAGACGCTCCGCTGGGGGCCCCGTCGTCCAAAAAACACTCTCACTCCACACAGCTCAGGTGGCCAGTCCCTAACTCGCCATTGGCAAAACGCTGCACCTGCATTATTCATGGATGGGCCAGTTGCCTGTAAATATAATTGGGGGGGCAGAGGGCAGCAGTTACTGCTCCATGCCTAGAGGAGCACCACTCTGCTATCCCATAGAGGGATACACACACACACACACACACACACACACACACACACACACACACACACACACACACACACGCATACATTGGTTATCTCTGAATCACCACTAACATCTATTGACTGCTGCTTTTACTGTATTTTGCAAACAACAAGAACTGCAGACTGTCCATAGGAAAAAAGGTTCTGAGTTGAGTTGTGCGGCACGGTGGTGCAGTGGATAGCACTGTCGCCTCACAGCAAGAAGGTCTCGGGTTCAAATCCAGGCCGGGGGCCTTTCTGTGCGGAGTTTGCATGTTCTCCCCGTGTCTGCGTGGGTTTCCTCCGGGTACTCCGGTTTCCTCCCACAGTCCAAAGACATGCACGTTAGGCTAATTGGAGAGTCTAAATTGCCCGTAGGTATGAGTGTGTGAGTGAATGGTGTGTGTGCCCTGTGATGGATTGGCGACCTGTCCAGGGTGTATTCCTGCCTCTCGCCCGGAACGCATGCTGGGATAGGCTCCAGCCCCCGCGACCCTGACCAGGAATAAGCGGCTTAGATAATGGATGGATGGATGGATGGATGGAGTTGAGTTGTGTTGTGTGCACCATGATCTCTAGATAACAAACACCAATATTATTATCAATATTATTATTATTATTATTATTATTGTTGAATAGTCTTAAGGAGCCATTAAACACATAGCCCTTTGGTATTTTGTATGGGTCAGAGTTGCCATCGATCAAACTGGACGGTGCACTATCATTGGCCAACTTGTCCGCGGGTCATCCCGTGGTGCATCCTTTAATATCGAGCGTTCTCCTCAGCTCCAGAGTAACTTGTGGGTTACACAGCATAAACATTAGGGACCATTAAAATAGTCGTTTAAAAGGAAGAATTCCCCTTTGGCAATAAAAAGCTCAATTAAACAAGCCTCCTCCTTGCTCGGTAACCTTGCCTCACACCACTTAATTGATCGCTGAAGCTGTTTAATGACTGGAGGTGAGCGAAGCGAAGACAAACACCTTTTCCCCCCTCTCTCTCTCTCTCTCTCTATCTCGCACTCTCTCCTTCTCTCTCTCTCTCTCTCTCCCTCTCTCTCTCTCTCTCTCCAAGTTTCCGGGGAGCACGCATCACCACGGAGCGAATCGGCACCTTCTCAGGCATGCTTGCCCGTGCGCGCATCAGAGCACCATCTCTCAGGGCTCCCAGCTCTCCAAATCGCTTCTCCAACTTAGCGCTGGAGAGCAGCGGCTAATGAACCGCAGGATTATGAAGGTGATAATCACTGCCTTTGTAGGTCCATTAAGCTTTGCTCTATGTCACGACACAGGCGGCATGGAAGAGAGAGAGAGAGAGAGAGAGAGAGAGAGAGGGAGAGGGCAGAATAACTCTGTGGCGTGCGACTAATTGAGAGTAATGTGATTAGTGTTGTGGATCTGAGCGGGAAACTTTATCACAATTACTCTGCGAAATTTCCAGATGTCTTATGGAACGAGCACGATTCAAAACTCTAAATATTTTATTGAAATAAAATTCCCCCTCGGTCAAGGTTTTGCTGTAAAATAATAATCATAATAATCATAATAATAATGTGCAAAGAAACTGTTCAAAATAACACAGAACAGAAATGCACACATTCCCAGTGGCCAAAATCTGTGTGAAACCTTGTTGAAAATGTTGAAATGTTAATTCCATCACATCATTCACATATGTACGCCATAATTGAGTAAACCACCCACTGATCTATATATATATATATATATATGCACACACAAACATTTGGACAAATACTAAAAAAATACATAGACTCACAGACATAACTCTATACAAACAAGCTCATACAAGAAAGTCAATACACAAACACACACACACACACACACACACACACACACACACACACACACACACACACACACAATGGCAGTATGTGCACGACTATTTATTATTTTAATCATATCATGCACAATTCTTTACTTCAATATCTTAATGAACATCTTAATATCTATATAAATATAAATGACTATATAAATGATAGTCATTTAAACTATGTTGTCCCTCAATGACTCTCTCGATAAGTCTTCATTCTTTGGTCCATGTGTCTGACCAGTCTTCCTAAATGTCTTTTCGTTTGATTCGTTTTCTTATCTACTGTATCTGATCAGTCTCCCTATCTGTAAATCTGATCAGCATTCTTACGCGTATGTCATTTCGGTCCCACTTTACATTAAGAGACCTTAATATTTGTGTAATTATAGTGTAAATACAAAGTAGGTACATCGCAACTACTGTGTAGGTGCACATCGTTACATTGTACTTACAACTATATCAATCTTCTCTACTGCAGTCGAAATGAACTCTCCATAGTCACAATCACTAGGGCTAGCTAGTACATACTCCCTTCCTCCACAATTATGATGTAAACTTCAAACATGCAAAGTTCCAACATTCAAATGTTGAAATAATTTTTGACAATTTGACAAGTACAATTTGACAATGTGCACGTGCACAGCAGTTACACTGTACCTATTTCTGTAGTTCTAGTGTTCTTACGCATGTGTCAGGGCCACTCAATGTAAAGTGGGCCCCTTGATTTTTTACCAGCATCCTTATCCATCTGTCAGCTTGATCAGTCCTCTCCCAGTCTGATTAGTCTTAGGAGCCCCTTCTGTGGTGGGAATTTTTATCGTACTATGCTCCCACCCCCTCTCCCCCCCCCCCTCGACTCTGCACACAATCAATGCCCACCATGCGTTGCTCTTTCAGACAAGAAAGTTGCCCAAATTTAATTTGCGCACGACCACTTCCTTTGTTCCTCGCAGGAAGACGCTCGCACCTATTTTTGATCGTCGGAGTGGCGCGGCGAGATTTATCATCTTTTGAGATGACGTTCCGCATTCACAGGGGTGGTACCCCCTGCAACATCCTGTTAAATGAGACTCATTAGCTGGGCATTGGCGCTGTAAGTATGCTACTAATTAAATTCGCGGAGACAGCGGCAACCAGAGACTCAATTAAATTATATGCACACAGCATGATGGAGTATTCTCTCTTTCTAAGCTACAGAACATGCAAATATTTGCATGTCATTGACCCTACAGCATTTTAAAAAAGCGTGGCGGTGGGGCTGAGGTCTGCTCGCTCGCGTTAATTTGAGTTTTGAATATTAAAGCGCTGTTTTTTCTTTCTCCACTGCTTCGCGGAGCAATTAAGCAGCATTGGGTCATCCACTTGGACCCCGGCTCTGAGAAGAATTGATGTATTATTGCGCTGTGATCTGAAACCGGCGCAAGGATGATACAGCGGTGGGTCATGCTTGATGCCGTTGTTCCTTTTTCTCAAAAAAGAAAAATGAATGACTGGTTATGGCGTTTTGACGCGTTTTTATTTCGGTTAGGCCCAAATAGCTACCTTTCACGAATGGACACAATAAACTAAGTGGCTTTGAACCTGAGACGTAGCAACCGGAATGGAGATGTTGACATAATAACAGCAACGACTGAGAAATAATGTAGAGCAAATGAGCAGGTTAAAGACAGCGACTTTGCACATTGCGCTGGCCAAATATGAGTATAGCGATTGGAGAGGTAAATTTGCAGGGCATTGCAGTGCAGAGTCTGTAGGAGCACAGTGATCTCATGTGTTCTAGCGGGGCGGTGGGTTTTTTTTTCTGCCTCTCCCTCCCTCGTTTCAGGTCTGCTGAGTTTAACGGCTTCCATCCGCGCACCGCGTCTTCTGTCGACGTCCTCTCCGAGGGCGCTGAGCCCTGGGTCGCGCGGGACGCGAGGACTCTGGAAGACTCTGGAAACGGCTCGTGAAAACGGGACCCCTGTGTCCACGTCTCGGAATGTAAAACTGCAGAATTCTCGCCACGCCCGCTTTGGAAGACAACTGACCCCCCTGCTTATTGGTCAAACCTGCAGCGACCCTCACAAGCCCTGCAAGTCAACCTCCAAACTTCTCCCCAAACCCCCACCCCCCCTTCCCCTTTGCGACATACATATTTCCCCCCATTCTGTCCACCACCCCCTCAAATATCAACGGCACCTCTTGGGCATGTCCGCCCATTAAAGACATCTGCGCATACTTAATGAGAAGATAAATCATTTTTTGCGGAACAATTTTGATAAATGAGGTGTTCAGGTCGACGCACATTGGCTGCTGTGCTCAGGACCCAAGTGTACGTGTCTGTGTGTGTGTGTGTGTGTGTGTGTGTGTGTGTGCATGTGTATGTGGGGGGGGGGAGGCGGATATCCCCTGGATGTTGGGGAAGCTGCCACAGTACTGTACACCCCCAGCAAGAAATCCTGAAAAAAAACATGGAAGGCAACGTTCAGTATATCAGTACATCGCTTTCCATACATTCATCCTGGCATCAATTCTGAATCATTTCATTTCTCGCCAATGGGAGGAGGGATAATATCAGAGCTCCCCGCTGTAAACACGGTACCGAGAGAAAACAATGTGAAATTTCCATCAAAATCTCCACCCAAACGAATTCCATTTCTTGAATTAATATTTAATTTGTAATACTGCTTTTTGATCAAATAAATATGCTGCTTGTTCTCTTCCCTTGCCACGAGGCTGTATCGGCGAATCTACCGCTAAAGTGTGGATACGGTCCAATTGCTCTAATGAGGCTACGCTAACAATGCAACCCTATGAACACAGTATTCACAGGCAAAATCTGGAGACATGTGAGAGTGATGTCATAAAAGAGGGTGTGGCCAGTGTAACAGAGGGAGCCCCACATTCTTGCTGTAATGTATGCAAATGTGAGTGGGCTCCCGGAGCCCAGATCAGAGCCCTGCATCGCTCGACGGCTCAAAAATGTTTGTTTTCATCCCGCTCTGATGAACGAGGTGGCTGGCTGACCTTTGCGTGTTTTTCCCCTCAAGCCCCCCCATCACGGCCCTTGCCGCTGCGCCATAACTCACCGTCTCAACTATGTCATCTCCCCAGGAGTCCGCTTTAACTGCCCCTGAAGGCCAGAACACACAAACCCAGGAAACTATAAAATTGTAAAACTGTATCAACATCTACATTTTCAGTTGGGCCTTTGTGGTCACTCCTTTGCCCCGTCTGCGGTGGGACTTTTTTTTTGCGTCGATCGCATTACAGGTGGTGCAAATGCAGAATTTTTAAAAATCTGACATATTTACAATATTTTATTTATTTATCTGCCTGGTAGGCGTGATTATCCAGAGTTATGTTCGCATGATAATAACTTGCATGTTAAATGTTTATCCGTTCATGACTCCAGGCCAAGTACCCTGCTGTGGCGCTCTAACCCTAACCTGCAAACTGCTGGCTGCATGTCAAGTTCATGGACATCATTTTTATATAATATCTCCCCATGCTAAAATCGGAATGCTTCAATAGGTGCTAAACGTGCCGTTCTGTCTCTTTGGTTTCTGCACATGCGTTCTAGTGTTATTCAGAAGTGTACGTCATACACGTAGCTCAGAATGGCTTTGCATTTATTGATGTACACCTTGCCCTTTAAGTGCTTAAGTGGACCTAAACCATGCCAGGAAAATGCACAATTGCAGAGCCGCCAGAACTCTTAATTTACTCAAGTGTTTCCTTTATTTTGGCAGTTGTATTCCTCCGATGTGACTCTGACCGGAGACGCTGGATAAGACTGCTGAACACGGTCTACTGCATTAAGGGAAATCACTTTGCCGAGTGGCAGGCTTGTGAACTTCAACAGATGACAGCCGTGCACCGGTAGACCTAATCCCATCCAGCAGAAACGCTCTGGTGCGGTTTGGGAGCGGTTATGGTAATCGTGTCATAATGTTATTTAGATCCATCGATTCCCCCGGAGCTGTTAGGGCCGCTGTCCTACTCCTCTAAGGTCAGGCCTGTTAGGGAGACCGAGCGCATTTGCAAAACACGCTCGGCTAAGCGGCCCGGGGGGGTGGAGACGCTCCGGGGGCCGGAGAGACGGGAGCGGGAGGGGAGGGGAAGGAGCTGCTTATTCACGGCAGGGCCGGCCTCTCCCCCGAGCACATCGACTCCAGCGCTGATCCGCCGCTCCCGCACCGTACTACGCAGTCTCCGTCCCCGTGTCCGTCCGGCTCACGCCTTCTCTCTCCCGCTCTGAAGGAACCAAGACGGTGCCCTACTGCACCAAAGTCCAATCATCGCAGCCTGCTTCCTCTTCGTTAGAAACGTGCTGGACACCTAACTGGCCGTACCCTGAACGAGGAAGGTGACTCAGACTCTAGCTCACAGCTCTGAGGTGTTTCTTCTGTCTGTCTATGAGGTGGAATCTAAAAGTGTGCATCAATTGATATCATTTTTATGTCGATTTAATTTTGTGTTTACATCAGACAACCTAACACCAAGGGACACATTTGCTAAAGGTTTCTCCACATGAGAAAGAGGTTGTTGCCCACACAAACCACTATCTTCACCAATGAAGTATTGTTTTTGTTAGACACAATTTTGTTGTCACTAACAAATCTGGTCTTAAGGTAAGTAAGTATAGGTATATATTATTATATTATTCAGTCTAACTACATGTATTTTTTCTTTACTTTCCTTTCACACGGCAAATGTATGCTATTATTTTTATTATTAGTATTGTATGAAACTGTTTGACAGCTACTAGAATATATTGGGATTTACATGTATCAAAAAAACCTTTGTAATTGTTAAGAATTACTCCAGGTATATGCTGTATATATATATATATATCAGTCATATGTTTAGCCATTCACTCTTAAATGAAAGACATAATGCAGTGTATGTGCTCTGGAGATTTTTATTTTTATCCACAAGAATTTTCTCTCTCACTTACTCACACACACACACACACACACACGCACACACACACATGCATACACACATAAACGCACACGCACACACACGCACATGCACATACACACGCATACACACATACATGTGCATACACGCACATGCATACACACATAAACGCACATGCACACACACACACACACACATACACACGCACATGCATACACACATACATGCACACATTACATTTATATTTTAAGCATTTAGCAGACGCTCTTATCCAGAGCGACATACAAGATGTGCATAAATACATGAATACATACACACACACAAACACACACACACACACACATACACATGCATACACACATACAAACACACACCCACATCCACGCACATGCATACACATGCACATGGATACACACATACACCACACACACAATGTTCACCTGCATTAAAACAGTACAATTTTCTCCTATAGAAATTAATTCTAGAACGTAAGCATGTGTGTTTTTCTCTTATTAATTTGAGCCTTTGGCTTATAAACACAAACTGTGGAGAGGATCCTGCTGCTCCTGTGCAAGCTCTCTTGTGACTGGAGACTGAACTTTGGGCAACATCGCTCTCCTCCAGCCCACACACTGCCCATAAATAACGTGGAACATCATGAGGAATATAACCGCTCCTCAAACATGTGTTTTCAAACTGCCAAAAACATCTGGCCCCATATACGAGCTATTCTAATAATTTATCTTGTGAATGGCGCAATAGTTACGTTGATAGTTCATTTCAAATTCCACTCTTCAATATCCTACGATATAGCACATATAATGTTCAAATGTATATGCAGTGGCGTGTTAATATGTGAATTCCTGAAATGTTTCGGCCATGATTTCAGACCCACTACCTTCCAGGTGTGTGCAAATAGAAAATTGGCGTCTTGTTTTTGAAAACGCGCAAACACACAGACACTATTAACCGCAAGTTGTTTTCAAATTACTCAGTTGATTCAAAGTATCGTGTTAAGATGAAGAATTTTGGCAGGCCCAAAAATAATATAGAAACTCATTTCACTCAGTCACAAAACAGGTACAGCTGATATCAACAACATCTCTAATGGTTACTTTTTTGGTGAGCATGCCAGGAGAAAAGCAATATTGTGTCCATTCAGCATGCTGTTTTTATGACACAGCCTCCCGGAGTCATATGTCAAACAAAATGCCAGAGCTACCCTTTCTTTCCCTAATCACACTTCTGACTTTAAGGCACAACTGAACTTTGCTATTTGTCTTTTTCATAGCGATAACCACACACACACACACACACACACACACACACACACACACACACACACACACACACACAAAACTTGCTGAGCCCCTCGCGAGACCCATAGGAGTTCTCGATACTATCTGATCTCCCCTGACAGTTAAGTTCACCAGGTGTTGTCTGCAACAGGCAATTAGTAGAATAGGTGTAGCTGTCAATCACAGAGGCTGGGAGATTAGCTGCTTGCCCGTAATTAGCGGGTTAGAGGCTCCTTGGCCCAGCGGATAAAGGCTTTGCCAATAGTGGACCCAGGGGTATTAATTACTGAAGGTCGAAGCCGCAGAAAAGGCCGGGATCTTAGCAGCAGCGCACGTAAGATGATTGTTTAAATTTCACAAATAATACTGGTCTGACAGTTGTTCGCATCCCTGGGGGTTGTGGGTACAAGGTAGCCGAGGTAATTAGTTTGAAGAGGAGAGGGCACGGTTGCAGGCATGTTTGTGCAGTGTGTGCGTGTGTGTGTGTGTGTGTGTGCGTGAGAGAGAGAGAGAGAGAGAGAGAGCGAGAGAGAGAGTGAAAAAAGATAAGGGGAAAGATATAATGCGTGTTAGAGGGGTAAAAAAATGAGCAAGGATGACTTGAGGCAGGCGTCTCACTATCCACCCCGCTCTCGTCCCCTCCACCTCCACCACCACCTCCATCCGTGCACCACCACACCACACCGCGCCTCCTCTCGCCCGGCTCCCCCTCCACCCTTCCACCCCCTGCACTCTCGTACATGTGTAGCCACGCAGCCGCGGCTCCAGGAGGCGTTCCGTACGGTGGAGGGAGGTGGCGAGGGGTGTAGCGCACACAGGAAAGGGGGAGGTGCGTGGCAGAGGGGTGGGGGGTTGTGTGTGTGTGTGTGTGTGAGGGTGTGAGGGGGGTAAGGGGTCTTATTAAAGTGCCAAAGATGGTCTGGCAGATGCTGGGTGGAGGAAACAAAAGGAGCGCCTTACCTTATGTCTCTTGCGGGAGGAGCGACAGATGCCAAGGCATAAAGCGCGATGGCGGGTGGCGGGCAGGTTCAGCCAGAGTTCAGGCAGAGGAAGGTGATAAAGTGGGCTGCCACGGGCGCACAGGGCCCAGGAGGGCCCGAGGCCAAGCGCTCGCCTCGCCGCGCCGTCGTTAACGCCGGCGATGCGGCAGAAGCACTGCGCGCCACCGCGGCCCTGACCCCCTCCCCCTCGTACCCGTTCACACACCACATCGTTTCTGCTTTTGTTTATTTGCTTGTTTTTCCCCCCCACACCCCATACAAATCAGCTTTAATGAATTTGAATAGAACTCAGGTCCCAGTCTGTGATCATTCCAAAGCAACCCCTCAAATGTGTGTGTTTGGTTGGTGTTATTTTCTGTTCTTGTGTTCTTTTAAATATTTCCGAATTTTCCAGTTAGAAGTCGACCAGCCGATTGGTCTGTCTGTATTCAGCTAACTGTAATGCACTTCTAGACGCACCTAGATACGAAATCCGAAATACAAGAGTCCTATTTATTATGAAATTAATTGTTATTATTGCGAAATGTAAAGATTGGTATGAAATCAATTATTTATACGCTGTTATGAAAGTGCGCACTGCGTTTTACAACGCGTGTACTTTTTTTGTGAACAGGTTTTTATTGCATCATTTTCCAACGGTAAAAAGAAGAAAAAAGCATGAAAGACTACAAAATAACTACAGCTGCAGTACTGTGCACTTGACAACATGACAACAAAGTGCAAAGCACCCATCCAACTATCTCTAACAGTCGGGAATCATTCCTCTCTTCCCATTTCCCTGGATGTTCTTGCTTGCCAAACAAGACCGTGTCAGATGATACCTTTGCTAAAACAGTTTTGTTTGTCATGCAGTGCAGGCAGTAAAAAACAGCAGAGCGGTGTAGGGCATGTCAGATTTATAATTTAGATTGATTTAATTTGTTTACATTATGTATGTGTTCAGGATACTCATTAAAATGTATTCAGCCCTCAGTGGGTTTTTTGGGCCTTTTTTTTTTAGTTTTAAGATTGAGATTTTATCCTAGATGTGCATGTCACTTTAATGAGGAAGAGCAGAAGTCTGTGTGTGTGCGTGTGCGTGTGTGTGTGTGAGTCTCTCGAGCGAGTGTGTGCGTTTGAGAAAGTGAAAGGATGTGTGTGCCTGTATTCATTTGTGTGCTTGTGTGCATGTCTCTCTCTCTCTGTGAGTGTGTGTGTGTGTTTGAGACAGACTAATTGTGTGTGTGCCTTTACTATGTGTTGGTTTGTTTGTGCATGTGGCTGTGTGTGTATGTATGTGTGTGTGTTTGTGTGTGTGTGTGTTTGTGTGAACCTCTCTATGATTGTCTGGCCTCACACACCCACACACCCTACACCCCACACCCCACAGCTCATACTACAGCCACACACCCCACAGCCCCAACTCACAACTCATACTCCTGTGGCCCCTACAGATCAGGGCAGAAGAAGCAAGTTAATGTTAAAAAAACATCTCTGTAGTCTCTAGCGCTCTGCTGACATACATCTTCACCAATAATGCCAAAGCTCTAATAAGACGGTAGAGGTGTTGCTCAAGTTTACTAATGGCACTTCAGGACTTTATTAGTGGTACTGTGTAACCAAAGGGTTTCATAACCCAGGTCCCCATAAATTATAGAGTTGAGGGAGACCTTTTGTTCGGAAGGTATAGTACTTGTTTTTGTAGTTAAGCATCTGCAAATCAAAATGGGGCAAAGTAATAAGGAAGACTATTGTCATATTGATTGCAATATTTCCTGAAGGGATGGGCAAATATTAAAATGTTACCCTCCTGTTGGCATCGCACGTACCGATTCAGCCTTAATAAAACAGCGGTGCCATCCCGTCACATTTCGATTTGTCCTTAACTTCGAATAACTCATTTTTTCGAGGAGTTACTATTTCTATTAGGCTACTATGTTCGGATGTGGTGGTTTGCTGATACCGATTGTTTTATGCTTTGTGAAAACACAGTCGAATTTGCTGAAGTGTTTTTCTCAGCCGTACTAACAAACTGCGACGCAGAAGTCCTGAGTTGCACTTTGTTCATTATCAGCTCATTTACAACAAGCCTCTCTGCTAAGCACCGTGTTCCGCCACAATCCCCTCAACAATATTTCATTTGTTATGAGTTTGTTATGATTAAGTGAATATTAAGATTATGATTAAGTGAAAATTTCTTTCTTTGCCATTTTCTCGCAAAAGTATTATTTATTTTAATTTTTTTTGCCCATTGCTTCAATTAAACTAAGTGGTCATTTCCATGGTTTGTTTTAATAAGAAAGAATTACCTTCATGGAAACGTGTCGCACTGGCAGAAAAGCCAGTGTAAAAATTGAGTTAGAAAGGGGTTTGGAAGCCCCTGTCTGCTGCTTTGTATCCCTCTTCCCTGCACCAGCCCACCGCTGTACATCAGCATGGACTAGCAAGAGATGGACCCAGTTAATTAACCTGTAATAAAGGCTAATAATATGGTTGTAATAAAGCTGTAATAAACTAAAGCCAAATTGAGTTGTGTATCTGACGTGTCCCTGTGCTTCGGTCTGCAGAAACTGAAGGTGATCTATGGCCCCTGAATGAAGGGAAGACCAGATGAAAGACAAACTGACATCCATGCCCAACCTCATCCCCCCACTCCATATTTAGCTTTGATATTTTTTTTGGCAATATTAGCAAAATGATAAGATAACATACTCCCCTTGCATTCTAAAGCTGTTAACTTGTTTCTTTTCATATTAAACTGATATTATTGTTGTGTTCGGGGTTCAATGTCTCTTGTTTGACAGTTATGTCATACTGCATTAGATATTTCCACCTGTTTGACAACTTATAAAATAAAAATATTGTGGAAAATGATCACAAGGGATACGCATCGGCATTCAACAATTAAAGATTTTTTCATTGGTTTTTTTCTGGGTCAGTTGATTGGTTGGCTGAAGCGTCGAGCGAGAGCAGACGTTCAAACAATGCGCGAAGGCCCGCGGTACGCACTGAAAGCAGAGCCCGCAATGAGTAACCCAAAACCTCCACCGGGGAGACACCAGTCGAAATCAACCAATTTGTACTCCGCTCAGCATGCGGCCCGGTATCATATGAAAGCCCTCATTCCACCAACCCCAAGTCAGTCATTATACGACCGAGGGCAGCACGTTCCCCACCTCCCTCGTTTGCGCCCTCGTAAATTTTGCCCCGCGTTCAACTCTGCACCTGTGGCTCGCAGCAGGCCGCGGCCGAGGGGGGAGGGGGGACCAGGCACCGTAAACATGCCACTGCGCACCTAATGTGGGCCGCGGCCTTTATTATGCCAATTATACTGCGCCCGTAAATCAGTCCCCTCGCATTGCGTGCCGGAGAGGAGGGGCCTTGTGGGGGGGGGGAGGGGGGGGGGGGCAGCGACCGTGGCATCTCGGGGAGAGAGGCGCGCACGGCCAGGCGGGGGCCCCAGTTTTGATCTCTGCTCTAAGGCTGGGGTTCAGGAGGCGGCAGTTTGGGGGTGAGGAGGGGGCCTGCCGCAGAGTTTATCATTTTTATTTGGACAGCCGCACATTCATCAGAGGTTTTTTTGGGCCGGCGGCAGCGGTGGCTTTTTATTGCGTGCCGGGAACAACAGAAGAACAGAACCCCGGGCCGCTTGCCCTCATCGTCCCGCCCCTGTCCTTTCAAACACTGCCCCGCTCACTTCCTTCAGCAGAATGAGGGTGAAACTCACACTGCTAAATTTACTTTTATTTGTTTTTTTATTCATCAATTTTTTTTTCAGTTCTTCCTTTTAAAACCTTCATTTTCAAATGAAGTAATAATGACACAATACTGACACAAAGGGGGCAACAAATCTTTACTCATGTAGACAGTAGCAAAACAAAAATACTGTCAGGACAAAAACAAGGTACAGGAGGATGGAGAAAGAAAAACCCTCAACCAAACAGAAATTTAAAAAAAAAAAAAGAAACTATGAGTCAAAGACATAAAGTTTTTAAAAGACAAAATTAAATCAAAGTTTCTTATGCTCGGATTCCCTTGGGGACAGGAACCCAAAGCGGGCCTCTTCTTGGGCAGGTTGCGGGGGGGGGGGGGGTATAAGTGAGAGAACATAAGTGCATCTACATGAGCAATAATGAGTGATATATCAAAAGAAGTCAAATCAAATTTAATTTATAGAGCACATTTCATACTCAGAGGCAACTCAATGTGCTTTACACACAAAAGATGCAAAATGCAAAAAATTTGAAGGTGTACAATTATACATATATGTATGTACACAGACATAAATATACATAAATACAATAAAATAAATAAAACATAGTAAAACATAATAAAATATAGGTCTAGAAGTAGATAAGAAAACATATAAAGTAGCAGCTGTAGATGTTAGTGAAAAACATCATTCATATGCAGCGCTGAAAAGGTATGTAGCAACACTAAACCAGAGACAGTGTACGTGCAACACAAAAGCAATAACAACACGGTAACTATGACAACCTGCAATAAACATAAAGAATTACAGACCGTTTCAGCACAGAGCCTTCGCCAGGGTTCTGTAAACTATGTCACCCATGACAACCTAGAACCATGACACAATCATGAAAACATGCAGTTATATAAGTGATGCTTAAGTGATAACCATACCTCATCATGGGGTTCTGTCACACCCATTTACATTTTAATATCTTATAAACAGGTAATAGAGTGCAAATAACATTGTTATATGAGAGCACATTTGTATACTGAATGCATTACGTTGCAGTATAGCACAGTGTCAAATTAGAACCCAAATAAAATTAAATATACATAAAATAACATTTATTTATTATGAGCTTCTTTCTTTTCAACTTTGCAAAAGCACTTGGTAATGTCTGCCCATATTTTAGTTATATTGTTTTCAGCACCAACATATTTTGAAGAAAAATGCTTCAACAAACAATCTTTAGACATTGTTTTACTTAGAAACAACCCATTCAATTATAATGATTAATTTTCTAGGGCATTTTGTTTGCTTGTGTGTTTGGTTCATTCATAGCAAAGGACTTAATGGCCCATGTAATGCACAGAACAAACTCCACAGCATTTTAAGTGTCAAGTGGCGCAAAAAATAAACAATACTTTGAATTTCTCATTCTTAAAATGTATCAGTCAACACTGAAAAAAATTGACACACAGACACATTTGGGATTTTAGCCAGATGGACTTTCCTGGGAGGTCAAAGGTCACCAAACACCAACACAATTTGAGGAACCCGGGCGGCATGCTTTACACTCCTACTTAAAACGATTTAGATAAAATACACATTTGAAGACTTTTTACAGTTTAAAAGTCAGCTAAACAAACACGCCGATATTGTTGCAACAGATGTCCAAAGAGTGTCCATGGGGTAAAATATAATTTAACAGTAAATGTCAGCCGAGCTTAATTTAATCCTTCTTTTCTTTGGTGTCGTATTTCATTTAGGAATGCCTTTAAACGTCATCCGAAGTTTTTCAAATGGAATAGATAGTTTAATAATGAAACAAATATTGGTAGAAAATTAAATGTTCTTTCTAATACAGGTTCACACACAGACACACACACACACACACACACACACACACACACACACACTGCAAGTGCAGGTGAAACTACAAATTCCAACTCGGGCCAAGATGCATTGAGGTTAGGCTAATGGAATTAATACAGAAAAGCTAAACTGGGGTGGTGCAGTATGTTGTGGGCTTACATCTCTCCATTGTCAATACTATGTTGTGCATGGCTGACCTGGTTAGTCTGAATTAGCTGGTCTTTTATTTGTTTGCCTTCATTGTGAGGTATGTACCCCGTCCAAGAGGGGTTGAATAACATTGTTTCTCAAGTGCAGTGACGTACTTGGAAATGTTTTTGAAACCCAAAATAAATATAAATTAATTGTATTTTGTTGGTGAAAAGCATTTCAAGTTGAAATGTTTAGACCCTGGGCTCTTATTTCTGCAGATTTATTTGTTTTGTAATTATTAATGATGAATCTTAATAAAATTGTTTTTTTTAAATCAAAATATCTGTGTTGGAGCTTACACGTGAGGTATATGCCTATATATATAATATATAGGTATATATAGGCCCAAGAGGGGTTATATATATATTAGAATATTGAAAATATTTTTTACAGAGCACAAAAAGGTTGAGAACCACTGCTCTATAGTATATTAAAATGTAAGATTATGATTGAACTACAAGACAAAAACAGTCTTTGATTCACAAATTAATGTGCACACATTACTATCAAAGAATATAACAACTTTGTTTGTGTTCTTTCCACGTCCGTAGCTGATCGTTAACGTGAAATGTTATATGCATTGAGCATTGAGTGGAGTTCAGGAAGAAAGAACACAGATTCAGGTTTTCCAAATATAACTCAGAGGATTTTAACCAGGCAGTGTGGTAGATTTCCAAGTTCTGTGCTTTCACATTCATAAATATGTATTATATGAAGGCCTGTTGCATTCCAGAGTACATTCATCATTCTGTGTGGATTTAGTCCCAAATGTACCTTCAGCAATATAAAAAAATGATGTAAACCGTGCTTCAGATTTAGTATGAATAATTTGGTGGTGGGAACTTTATTTTTAACGTGCGCACAGTCCACAACAGAAATAAACATTTACACCTACCTCCTTCTTTTTCTTTTTTTCTTCCTGGTCTGCACCTGGATTAAATAAACTGTGAACGCTGGCCCTGTTCACATCTGGGAAACAAACTGTGCGGATCTGGGTTTACTTACCATGAATGGAGCTGGGTTTCACCGCACCGTCCATGGGAATAACATCCGGGGAATCTGCTCATGGTTTGAAGAGGAAGAGGGCACAGGGAGGAAACTGAGATAAGGGCACTCTCCAGGGCACGACTATATCTGGGATATGATTTCTGATGGGTGAGAAAGCATTTCAAGTGTTTAAGAGAGTGTTTCTGTGGAACTGGAGCAATGAGAAGCAGGGGGTCAAAAACATTCCAGGAAAAGTTATTTTTCCTGGACAATTTCTTTTTTCTGGACACAGGTTCCCCATGGCGAACTGTGACTTCCTCCAACCCATCATGAACTGTCATTTCTGCTGAAATCCAGTGAACTGTGTCTGCAGTAACACACAATAATACAGTAGTAAAACATTTTATTTTCGTAGTGCCTTTCTAAAATCCGTATTACTGAAATGTGTTACTCAAATAAATATTTGTGTTCCCTGAGCAGAGCATGTCATTCACAGTATTCCTGATAACATTTGGGGCAGGTTCTCCAGTGCATTTCAGAATACCCAGCATCCACCACCTTAGAGAAGAGTAGATATGATTTACAAAAAACTATTGTGGGATTGATTACATTTGAAGAGTAAAGAACGTGCATTTTTAACAAAAAAAAAAACACTACGCAGAATAGAATAGCCTCGGTCTCTTCTGGTGTCCTAATCCACCTGTGATGTCCAAGAACATCAATCTTTTGCACTTCTTTATGTATAAACATATCTGTGCACAAAATGCATTTGTTTTTAGTTTATTGTCAGTATGAGTGTCAAGTTTTGTTTTACCAGTTTTTCATGTCTATTTTAGTCTATGTTGATAAAACAACTCTAAGTTAGTCCAAAAAGTTTGGATTACCAGTTAAAATATTAGTCAAGCAGCAGGGCATTAAAGTAATATTTATTTATTGATACTATTATTGGCGAAGCAGTGAGCTCAAACTGTTTTACAGTTTTACAGTTTACTGTTTCACCCATTATCAACACAATATGTTTTACGCAACGTCACTTTGCCATACCTTAGCTTTTGCTGAAATGACACCACTGGTCAAAACTGAACATCGTAAACTGAGGTCAGGGCTGTTGCATGGATACAAATAATCATGTTGTCACACGCCGTGTGACACACCCTGGAGGAGAAGAGAACAGCAGGACACAGAGAATGGAGTTGAACCAGATTTTTATTATCCTCTCCCCCAGACACGGGAAAGAGAGAGAGAGAGAGCGGGTAAATAAAATAGCCACAATCTTCAGCCATTGCCCTCACGGGTTCGGGACACAAAACAATAAACAAAAATAGCAAACTAAATCAAACACCGTCTTTCAGCAAAAACATTCAACACTATCAGAGACATTCGCAACTTTTCAGTAGCTCTCTCCTAGGTCAGCTTTCTTGCCCTCGCCAGCCTTTTCCTCCCGTGTTCCACACACCTACTAAGAGAGCAGAGCAGTTTTAAGCGCACAGGCACGATTAAAACATGTAAGACAGGTGTGTGCGCTGGCTGCCCGCCGGTAGGCGTGGCCGCTAATTGTCCCGATTGCCCTGCCGAGACCGACGCCTTCCGCGCACGCATTGCCCTCAGATGGCCTGCAATCCAACATGGAAATGAAACAGTAGTCATAAGGGGAACATTTGTATTTTAAACGGAATCCATTGAGCCCGGAGTCTGTGATGATAAACCTTTCGCCAACGTGACAGTACTCGTTCATGTTTTATTCACGTTACATATTCATGTCACCGTTAGCTTTTACAAGACAACATAGCGACGGTTCCATGCTCTAATGTGAATATACTGTTTGCCATTAATGCAAACCTGGGGCACTACCCTGTAAGCACAGCTGATTTATGCGCCTAACGCAGTCCGGCGCCCTATCAAAATCTTTAGTGTGTTTGGAAACCTTTTTTGTGCGTTTTTTGGGTTTTGGATGATCCTTCCCACACAATATGAATATGCCACATCAAAATAGAACCATGGCCCCACTGTTAAAACGGGCTGATTTATATTTACAGCAGTGTCTGTGGGCTTTTACAACAGAATTTCATGCGACTGCAAGACAGACAATAAATTTGCAGCTGGTGTTTCCCAGGCATCTTTTCTGTTACGTGTGGCAAGGGTGTCCATGCAAAAAAACAAAATGGTAAATGAAAACAGAATACTCCACACATGCCACACACAGGCATCTGTGGATTATTACTTTGGCTCATAAAAAGGCCAGCCAGGCCCTGCAGCGCAGTCAGGGCTGGCTTATCCTAGAGCTTCGGCGTGGGCTCTCGTCCTTGTTTGGAACAACAATGCTTTACAGAAGACTTCGCCTCCAGAGTCAGAGCTTAAACTCAAATTCATATTTTTCATTTGACATTTAAAATATATATATGTACAATCAACAATCAAAAACAGCGCCATACAATGGATACCATGCCACGTGTACTTTGGAGGCTCCCCGTGTTAGGACTGAACTGGGGAAAACGGTGTTTCAGTTTTATGCACCACACAAGTGGGCTGATGCACAAACCTTTTTGGAGTCGACACAACCCATATCGCTAGTTGATTTTAAATTACTATTATTTGATGTGTTCCCAGAAAAGTGTTCTAATGATGCAGCTATTTGTTTGTTTTTACTCTACATTTTACTCTGTACATGTCTTCTGTCTGAACCCATTTTACTCTATATATGTTGTTCTTGTAATCAGGGCACATTTGTAAAAGAGATCTGTGATCTCAAAATGTCTTCCCTGAATAAATAAAGGTTAAATAAATAAAATGTAAGAAAGTAAATAAAATATGTAACGGACGTCTCTTTGCAGGAATGGTGACGGGTGTTCCCCGGCACAAATGTGAGTGTGCCTGTTTGGTGTGCCATCAATCACACACTAATAAGTTATTCAATAGGGGTTTGAAAGCCATTGCTGCACAAATCAACACACCTGGATCTGCTTGGTATAGGAGGAAAGCAAAGCAAAGCAGTCCAACAGCATGAGATCAAAACTGATGATAATGCAAATGAACAAACAAACAAAAAAAATGACTCTAACCACCAACAGGAGGCGCTGGTGTGAGTCAGGGTTTAGCCACACAGTGCCTCCCAACAGTGCTTCAGTGCTGCTCATTCACCAAGGATTTCTATCCGTAGTGCAGAAAAGACCCCAGATCAAAGAGATGGCCTGGGGGGCCCTCGCTGCCATCGACACACTGGCCTGGCAGCCTGTACCCCACTGGCAAACCTACAGTAAACACACACAGAATAAGACAGTAGTGATTCCAGCTGTCTAGAGAATACCTTCATATTTCTGGGTCCAAACTGGAAGCAACCAGTGTGTGTGTGTGTGTGTGTGTGTGTGTTTTTTCTTTTTTTAGCTGTTTGCATTCCTTCCCTCATCTCCATGGGGATCATGAATATTAGATGTCTGGCTCTTTTGGCTGTGTTAATTTTCCTATATTATTCAAGGATAATGAGACACATGGCACAAGCTTCTTAACGGTTGATGTCAGAGTTCTTGACCGACGCAAATTACTGTAGCACTTTTGAGGTTGAACGTAATCGCGTTTTTAACTCGTTGTGTGTTGTGTGTTTATAACACCTTACAAATGGACATTGTAAGTTCAGAATATTAAGAAGGACAAGAGTTGATGAAAGTTGATGGAGATTTTTTTCAGTGAAAAAAAATTGGAACAGTTCTATAAAATAATAAAAAAAAGTTTCCAGAAAATTGAGGGAAAAAAACAAGGTTGACCTTCGTGGAAGAAATATTTCAGTATACACTTGACAACACTTTTAAAAAATAGAATCTCTTTCCAATATGTCTTAACTGTTATCGTTGACAATGTATGGCAATAAATCTATTTTCTCTCTTTTTCCCCCACTGTGGGGAAACATGCAAAGGAGTTATTCACAGACGATTTAAAATCATAGTTGATAGCAGGGGATCAGTTTCAAGTCAGTTCTGAGGTTAATGAAGTATCACTTTTCTATCATGACTTAATACACATTGACAGGCAGAAAGGCACTGCGCTGAAGTAAACTCATCTTAACCGTGTTCCTATCCATTTCAATAACATTTCAAAATCAATGGAGAGAAAATGGAGAGAAAATGTCTAATGTAGTCTGCACCATTAAGAGCCAAGCACTTAGCACCCCTGTAATTTTCGACATTGTCACCAATTTGACATTTACTTTTCCATCGGTGCTTCCTAATGTCCTCGTATTATATTTAGTACATTGTACATTTTTCACTATACGCCGCAATGTGATCAGTTCATGGCAGAAAGACGTCAACCACCTGAGTAACCCCACTGCAAAGTGCAGTTGTTTCTACATACAAAGGAGCCTGAGATACAGACTGACCAAAAAACTGGTATGATTTCACATCAGTGAGGTTTAAAATGAGGAAAAAAAACCTGAACTTGAAAAGCCCCCCCTACCCTGCCTTGGAAGGAGCCCAAGTCTATTAGAGGGCATTGACTAGTACACAGGCTCTAGTGAGAGTTAATGGGCTGTCGCCGGTCCATCAGGCAGGCTTGCAGTGACACGTAGCTAACTCGTCCTCGGTGACTCCTCACAGCTTTATTAACTCCGTAGTTCCGCGCGGATCCTGTACAGATTTGCAGCAGCGTTTGAGGAAGTGTCGCAGCGGTTGTTGTACCTCCGCCCCCCCCCCCCAACCCCCGCCATCCTCCTTCCCTGGGCATGCCCTCGGTCTGATAAGGCCCCTGGAGTCACCTAGCTAAGAGGAACTTTGAGAACTTGAGCTCTGCGGCATGTTCAGGGAATTATAACCCAAAACGGTGATGTAAGTTACACCATTGAAAAGCCTCACCAAAAAAAAAAGCTTTTTTTAAATTATCGGATGGGATGGGATGGAATTCATTTTATGAGTAAAACAGAAAGAAAAAAAATAGAAAACCTGTTACAAGTAACTTCAAAATCACTGTTTGGGATTGTGATTTTTAACAGACAAAAATAGTGCACTCACCAATTTCAAGCACAAGTTTGACACTGACTCCCGCAATGACTTTTTGTAAAATGAGTCGGAATCGCCATTGAAAGGCCTCAGAACCCTCTGTGTGCTGCGTTGGGTGCCACATAGGACCATATGAATGGGGTGATTAACACAAAAGGTTCTCCATTTAATGAAGTGATTGTGGTCAAATCGAGTGAAGAGGGGCTGTGATTTTGTAGAAGAAACTATAAATATAAAGGAATTAATAGCAACCTAGCTAGCTAACTAGACAATGTGCAATGTGTGTTATATCTGAATATATGAAAAATATTTTTTACATATTTTTCTCCTTTCCTGCCATGGCGCCTTTGTTGGCCGTTTGCATGACAGCAGATTCAAATAATCAGCATACAGTATATATTTATTTATCAGGTAGTGTGAGACCAGGAATCAGGGATAAGTAGTCAGTGCAGTTTGAACCTCGTTGTTGTAGATGTAGAAAGGTGCTGCACTCAGACTGCAGCCCTGTTCCGCTCCACACCCCTGCCTGAGGAAACATCTCCTTTTTATCTTGTGTTTTACTAAATATAGAAGTAAGACACCCATTCCTTTATTAAAATACATGTGACATGTTGCAGCCCAATACCTCCAACTGAAAACCATCCAAGCCCACTAAGCTTCTAGCATGGCTTGGCTCAGCACAGTTCCATCAGTGGAAAAGGGGCATTTGAGTGCTAAGAGACTCCAGAGATTACAGATGGGAGGCTCCAAGATAATGCAAACCAAAAGCAAAAACATGGGGTAGCATTGTTCCAAAACATAACTCCATTGTAGTGAGACTTGTATACTAGTGTTGTGTGATATTAGAGGGATCTCAGATTAAACAATACAACTAATTTGTGTTGGATTTGAGTCCAATTCATCTGTTCTGTTCTGTTCTATATGTCACTTGCATTGCACAGGTGGTTACTTTGAAAGCAATACATGACCTCTACAGTTTCCACCTGAACAAGTTATTACCACTTAAAATACTTTATTGTTTTTAACAATTATCTGAAACTTACTTGGCAATAGCTTTCCTGATATTATTGTGCCTCTTGATAAAACAAGATAACCTACGCCGTTAAAGAAATGGAAATCATTTTGACTATATTTTTACTTCGAAAGAACAATTCCACTCCATGATGCAGCAAGTCAGGCCTAAGGTGCTGTATTGACTACGCTGCGCTTTTCTGTGTGGAAGATGTCACTTGAGAGAATGGAGGAGATGTGGGAAGCCTAGGTGGTGCTATTTTCATGGCCAAATAAATAAATAAAAAATAAATACAATGAAGTGGCAGTGGTGATTAGTGTTGGAATGAGCGGTTTATGTAGGAGAAGTCTATTGTTTATAAGAGCCTTCTATTATTAATAATTGTACCCATGGCACAGCATTGAGAATTTGCATGCAAAGAGAGGACAAGGGAATGGATCCACTCCAAAATGCCTCAAAGCAAACATGGAGTGCTCTACTGGAACTAACCAGTCAGCAGCCAGAGGGGACCAGCCTTGTATAAATCTGAAAACACACAGCAACCTGCCAGACAGCATACTCAACTCTCTTGCATTCCATTCATGTACTACAAGTCTCCATTGTAGGGATTTGGAGTTTTGAAAGTGCAAGAAAATTCGAGGAATGCTAGAAAGTTCTATTGATACCGGAACAAAGATGCCTGTGTGCTTCTGAGGTCTCCACGGGGCCCGTAAGGTCCAAACTGATAACAGGATGGGTCAGGTCATGTTCGATACCATGGTATTACGTGCGTTTTGAGCACCATGTATGAAAAGTGCATTATAAATACAATTATTTGGATTATTACCATGCATAGATTGGGCAGCGTTTCCTGCCTTAGGGCATTTTCTGTCACAGCTATGATGAGTAGAAATAACAGAAAGCAAGCCTACCATTGCACACCAGAGAATCACTGCATTTCACTTTGAATTGAAGTGTTGAGGCTAATTTCATGCTATTCCTATTCCTAGCGAGCTTTTCCTAATTATTACTTTCAATGTCATTTTATTTAGGTTGAAAATTTGCACATTTGAGTATTTATTGTTTAATGCATGCATACACCCTATTTTGCATAGTGTTGAAATAGCAACCTATTTAAATGATAGATAACCATTTATTTTTGTGCTGGATGTTTTTTAAAATTGAAGTTTGCTACAGTGGCTTGCTGCTGTTAATGGAACAGTCATTTATTGTAAATAGTTCCATGTAGGTCAACGTTTTGTTACCAAGTGTTTTATTCAGAGTTAAAGAATATAGGCTAGCCTCTGCTTGAGCACCGGACACGATGTGCCAGAAGCTTAATGCAGAGTGTTGCCGCATCCCTTAACATATACTAAACAATAACCTAACAACGCTTAAAACATATTCATTGTGCATTCCTATTTTAGGCATGGTGCACGTTACAGCAAAAACCAACAGATTTGTTGACCTCAGCCACCAATGAACACTTGTGGCAACAGAACCAGGTGGACAGAGTTCCAGTACAGTAAACAACGCTTCCAGGACAACGGACCCTCTGCCCCCATTGGCCTTTGACCCATACATTTTAGACTTAATCACTTTATCGGCCTATAATTCCTGCAGGTTGTCAGCGGACCGACGCTGGGGGGGGTCTTACGGTCGAGCTCCTGGGGGCATGCCTTTTGACTGCATGTCAGAGTGCTCCACGGACAGAGTCCTATTTGGCAGCTTTGACGACAGCTTTCAGTAACAAGATATCTTGCCATATGGATATGGAGTTAGGCTTTTTTACTGCTCGCCTCCGATGCCGAGGAATTCCGAGGAACATACTTGGTGAAATTCGATGAGACAAAAGCGCTGCTCAGCGGTTGTTTCTGAGCGCATCCGTGGGTTTATATGTGTGCCTTTTCAGGATAGACGCGCTGACTGGATTCATTACAGCTCACCATTTGTTGACAGGTCGTAAAATAGCTGTAGTCACAAACTAACTTTTTGAACTTGTGCACCTTCAGCTATCACCCCCCCCCCCCCTCTCTAAATTTATATAAGCTCTCTCGCCTCTGCTTGTATTGCAGACCTGCTCCTCGACACTGTTTCCCAGCACAGCTGTGGCTTATATAAAGGGATAGGGCTGTAGTTTGCTGCATGCCTTCCGCAGTGTTAGTGTAACTTCAGGGATGAAAAAGTGGTGCGGGTGGGGGGTTGGGGGGTTTGTAGAAGGGAAAATAATCACATCCGCTGGCAGTGGAGATTCTCTTAAATTATGGGGATGACCGGCCGGCGACTACTTACTTTTCAAATCATGCGGATCCACGCCCGCCTCCACACTGTGTCCTCCAGTGGGACGTCCCGGAGGAACCAGGGCCCATCGCAGCCAGGAGAGGGGCCTCGTGGGGAGAAGGCAGAGGGGTCAATAAAAAAATCTATGAGCTGCCACAGATCATTGGCAATGGAGCTTCCGCTACATGCCTTGCACGATATTAGCCCTGCATCTGGAGAGGGCAAGTACCATCAGATAGCTGGCGGGTGGGGGGGGGTGGGGTGGGGGTGGGGGTGTGCGTCTCATCCAACGGCCTCGCCGGGGGTCCCTCACCACGGGGTTGCTGGGAAGGAATCCTGTCTGCTGAGATATGAGGCCTCTTCCTTGTGCACGTCTCTGAGGGGGTGGTGCGTTCAGAGTTGAGATTAAGGACGCACTTAAAAAGAACAGTGGCTGGAGGAACAACGCCACAGCCGGGTCAGCGACTCAGAAATGTATTTTACACATACCTGCGCAAGTTCTGACTCAGGCCTTGATTCAATCAGCGCGTGTCCTTAACTTTGACTCTTTGACTGAAGCTACTGGCATTTTTTCAATTCAAACACATAGTTTGGCAAGTTCAGCAATCGGCAAAATTAGCTCGCCAAAGTTTGATTGAATCCAGGCCTCAGTTTCCTTTTAGCAGTACTGTAGTATCTGTGGCTGGTAATGGATTAAATTCATCTAATTAATTAGTAATGACAGTATCTGGTTCAAACAATGTTTTACCTTTGCTTACAGTATTAAATGTCTGTTCATTACAATTTAAAACGGCTAAACGGCAAAGTGGGATAGATATAAGTTTATAATTTGTGTATAAGTAACTCAAAGGTTAATATGACAGCTAGATGCAAGTGTTCTTTTATTAAAAAAGGATTATGAGTTTGCCATCAAATAATAATATTGATTTGGAAACAAAGTATGTGGCACTGAGGACAAACTGAAATGAGATATGGCTGAATAGAAGCTTCCTTTTCTGTCACAAACATAGTGAACTTGTTGCCTTAACTCCCCTGGCAACGCTGCTCAGTCTTTGCTACACAGGGGCCCTTGTCTAAGGTTGCTACATGCAATGGCAGGGAGACGGACAATGAAATATTCTGCAAATGTGCTGCAGGCATGAAAACGGCCACCTCGGGCCCACAAGAGGTCAGCTATGAAGTGAGAAACTCAATATTTCCTGTACGATACAGTCACAGTTTCCTGTCACTGCACATTTTTCACACAGTGGGTGGCAGAGCAAAAAAAAATCTGTGGAACATTTAAGAAGCTAAAACAACATCCTGAAGCGGGGAGGTAATGGGGTCCTGAGGTAGGAGGTTAGCCGTCTGGGGAGTGCCTGTCAAAACTCAATTAATAAGATGAGGCACATGAAGGACAGAAAAAAATGGCTCCTGTGAAAGATTAATGATGGCCCTTGATCCTTGGAATGGGTAAAACATGCATCACAAGGTTAAGCAATGCTCGAAAAAAAAGTGTTGTGGTACCCTGAAAAAGGAGCTTAAAGTTTTTAATGATGATCCATAGCCTCAGGCACCATAGAGGCACAATGTTAAAAATAATAATTGTTGCAATATTTTAATGCAAAGAAAACCTTGGTACTGTGTGTTCCAAAAGAACAGATATCAATATTTGACGATGTTCTTTACGTACATTTAATCAAAATCAACCAGGGCTCTATTTCCCCAAAGCCTTGTAGCATTAAAATCGTTGTTTGAAATCTTGTGACGCCAAACAGGTGCATCAAAATGAATATTCATAACATTTGTCCCAAGGCCCTCAGGTTTTTAGCTTATGTGGCACGTGAAAAAGGCGCAAAACAATTTCACTATAGTTTAGTGTGTGCTTTCACATTTGACACGAAAAATTTACTATTTTTAACTTGTGTGTTTGTGATCCAAACCACTCATAGATTGTCCTTCAAATAAAAATATCAAACAAAAGGTACTTGCCTTGTTAAGGCAGAGAAATGCCATTCCAGCGCTCCCCTGTTGCCTTCCTGCACAGGAGACTTTGTGCAAAACACAGAATCGATGAGTTTCACGATCACTGCCTGACCACTCATGCAGTTTTTCAACATTGATGTCAAAATAATGTAGTCTAGCAGACAGGCACATCAATATATATAATGCAAGTAATTCAATTAACAAACAAATAGTTAGCAAGTAAACAAACCATATAGACATAAATATATAGGACATGGCAAAAAAGGTAACTGTATATATAGTCACTTTATAGTTGCACACAATTAAATAACTACTCTTATAGACAAGTTTTAGATTCTAATCAAGCTCCAACTTTAATATTAATATGTTTTAATTAATCAAATGTTGGAACTGAACAACCTTCTTTGGCTGTGGTGAGAATCAATGGGTTCCATTCAGACCTCTCTGATGGTGTGTATGCATTTAGGGGAGGTATGCAAAAAGATCAATTCCAATTACTGAAAACACTGTGTGTAACATATCATAATAAAGATGATTATTATTATTATATACATTTGAATAAATGCATAAATAAATCATTTTCCCATAGATTTGACACACAGGTTCAAACTCTCCCAAAGCAAGAACTACATTTCATTATCATTATGCCCCCTACATGAATTTTTGCAGTATTCACAGCACCCTAAAGTTGCACTTAATTCTTGCTTCCAACGATTTACTCATCGTGGTGTCTTGGGAAACACTCATCAAAATTTAACACGTTAGCAATGATGTATTATAAGAACGTTTCGTAAAGGCTTAAGGGTCCATCATTATTGTGAAACTAGGCCCAGCTTAACGGGGCTTGTGTGGGAGTTTCTGCGCACATCCTGCTAGGCTTGAGAAAACTATTTGATTTGCTTGGTTAGAATATCAATCCTAGATGATTTTCACACATGTATTGATTTCCTATGTATGGCTTTTAAGTATAAATGTTTAAAGATCATGATGTATGGATTAGATTTAAGCAACCTCCCAGCTCGGTCACGTTTCACTGACCCTATTGTACATACAACCTTTTAGCTCCATCCCATTTCCATCCCTAGTTATACGTTTCAAGCAATGGGCATGATGCAATTAGCTACCTCTTCCATATGTCTGCGGAATATCAACAGCACGGTATGCTTAAAACAGATCGATAGCGACTCAGGGACGGTGCTGGTTGCTGTCCCCCTTCAATATTTCAAGCCTTGCGAATTATGAAGGGGTTGAAGTCTTCAAAACGCACCACATATACAAAAGGGCTGCTTTCCACTCTCAGTTATGGTGCCAGAGGTACTGTTCTTTGGTAGTTTGCAGCCACATACTGAACTTTATCAATAAAAATACATAGCACAAGTACAATTACCAACAAACCTGTTGTAAAAAAAACAACAAACAAGAAACACATAACAGTAAACATGTATGTTACATTTATTTAGGTAAGTAATTTTTGTGTGGTTTTTGTGAGCAATGGGTGTACCCCATTATGCTATTATTCTCTTAGCTGTTATTTACTTGGCTCTCAGAGTGAAAAATTCCACCCCAAGCAACAGCAAATGTTGACACCTCCAGTAGTTACGCTGTATTTTGTCTCCACTGAGTGGGAAGATGTTGAGCTCCATTTAGCCCTACACAGAGGATTTGAAGGGGTTAATTCACACCGGCGCTGGCACAGATATTGCCAACATAGGCAGTTAATAAGAGTAATATATTAGCAGTCCAGCTCCACAACAGTCCTCTATAATAATGTGCCGTCTGTCAATCACTGGCACAATTAAACTGCTTAATGAATAAATTTGCATAGTTAATCAGGGGGTCGAAGGAAACATCTGCTTTTCGGCAGCTTTAGGAGCGTACCTTTTATCGACGTCCATATGGAACGTTGAAGGAAAGGCTGTTTTGACGCAAGCAAAATGAAAAGTATCAGTCAAACTCGTTGGGGCTGCTTGACAGAGAGAGAATCGCTGTGTAACAGGGAGGCTGGCGCGGAATGCCACCCTCGGTCCTAATCGCACTTTAACGAGATATTCAGCTTTCGCTCGTAAGCAGTGAGACTGTTGAAAAGTTGCTTGTAACAGTTTTTCTCTCACTGCATTTCAATACTGCGAAGGCACGAGGATTTGCCTGACAGCCTCAAATGAAATGCAAATTGGCTCCGCACCGACACCACATCTGGCCAAACTGCTTTTGCGCGTGCGGCTTTGAGAATTAAAACTGAACTGTTGAATACGCTGTTTTTACAATTAAAAATGAGCAATTATCGCTGCACAGTAAAAGGTGTGGTGATAAGAGTTGATTAATCAGACTTAAATTTACACTGACAGAGTACATTTGATCCCTCTTGGACTCAAATAAACTCTGGTAGAGTTAAATGAACACTGAACATTGTACTGTGTACATTGTTCTTTTCTCCAGTATTTTAATTTGCAGTCAAGAAACACAATTGCAAAAACCTGGCTGGAAAAATAGAGAGATGAAGTGGATGAATCACTTTCATTTCATGTGCTGTTACTGAACTGGGAGAAGATTCGATAACACGCCCATTCCACTGACACAAACACACACACACCAAAAAGAAAATACTGGTAATTCTGCAAACAAGAATGGTTCCGATTCAGCCATGCCCTGGACAAAATAAATGTACCCCATCGTCCAATAAGGACAAGGTAACAGATGTTGGGCCAACGTGCTAGTAAATTATGACGTCAGAGCCCGGAGTCGACTCCGAACGAATCATTAGTTTTCACTCATTTCAGAACACTGCAGAATCTAATTAATGGCAGTTGCTCCAAAAGCAACAATATGAAGAGCAATATTTAGTGTAAATCACCCTCTTTATGACAGCAATTTTGAGAGAGACTCATAAATCCTATAATTTCCCAGAAGACCCTAATTAGTTAAAAATTTGACCGACTTTACTTCTTCTGTGTCTATACAAAACTGTCTTCCTGTTTCTTCTTGTTTGCCAACTTCCTCCACTTCCTTTTGCACGTTCTTCATCTCTTTCTTATTTTCTCCTTCTTCCCCTCCTCGTCCTCTATCTCTTCTTTTTTCATATTTTTCCTCCACCCTTCAGTGGTAGAGCCTGGCACATGTTTCAGTGTGGTTCCATCACATTACACCACGGTAATGATTTTATTCATTATGATAACCGTTTGAAGGAAGCTGGTCTTTTAGAACAACGCAGTGAGTTTCAAAGCAAGCCCTCTGGACTCGAATACGCAGAGCACACTGTCCAGAGAGTTAGACACAAAAGCATTTTTGAAGCATGGAGGCAACAAAAAAAGAAAAAAAAACTCAATTATGCTTTGAGTGAGCTGGAGAATCCCTGGGGATAAAGCAAAGTAGTCTTATAATCACTTTGGGTTTAATTGTCAGGCTTTGAACAATTATCAATATACCAGTGTTCTCATTACTATACCCATTGGCTATGGCTAAGTGTTCTCTCTTTGAACTCCATCATTATTCTCTCCCACATTTTGCCTGTCTGAACCTGTTATTGTAAAGCTACTTAAAGATTGATATTGATCCATTTTATTATTGGTAAGGCACGATATTGCTTTCCCATCCATCTTGTCTTAAAAGTAAACCTTGGCAAAACCCCATATGCATATACCCTATGCAAATGATTTAAAGGAGAGAGAAAACATGTGTGTGCCCTCTCCAAAATAGAGAGATTGTGGCTGCCAAGTGAAAGTAGTATTTGGAACGTTCCTGTTTATGTCTTTTGGTGAGAACTAGTACCCTCTGACTATGCACTGGTAAACGGTTAGTTTGTGATACTGTGAACATTGTTGCTTGTCTGCTTTTATTTGTATGTTTCATGAATCATAAATGTTGTCATTTTTGTAGTGTCTGCAGTCTATTGCTGCTTTCTTTGGTAAATGAAGGGTTCAGCCGTCTCTTTTATGGCGCGGGGTGCATTTCCCACTCTGCCCCTTAGAGGGCACGGTAAACAACAATAAATACAAAGCCATGACCACCTTCATCTTATGGTGAAGCATTATATATCCTGATGGGAGTGGTCTCTGATTCTGGAGCGGCGCCTGAGACAACATTTTCCACCACCACCATCAACAAAACACCAAATGGTGGGATTTCTTGTGGAAGAATAGTGTTGCATCTCTCCAACAGAGTTCCAGACACTTGTAGAATCTATGCCAAGGCTCGTTGAAGCTGTTCTGGCGGCTCATGGGGATCCTTTATTTTGGCAGTTACCTGTACATATTAGTGTTTACCATCTTTGTAAAAGGATCAAATGTACCATGAGCAATGTAAAATATATCCTGTGGGTGCTGCCAAATGTGGTAACATATTAGTGATGGGGACCAACATGGTTGAAACGTAGTTGTCAGGATAAATCACCTCCTTCCTGAAACATAAACAGTGTGCTGTTACAGTGTATTTTACTTTGTGTATACTGTGCACCTGTGTGAGTACTGGGTAAGCATTAGCCCAGTCAGGCTGAACCCAAGGAATTCTATGAGTTGGTTTACCGTTCAATTATTCTGTTCAAGAGAGCAAAGTTTCTCTGTGAAGAGAAAGTGTGGGCTACAGCTCACAGTTTTCTTTTGAAACATTTGAGACTTTTGACTTTTTTAAAATGAAAGTACCTACCTCCAAACAGATTTGAAAAATGCCATCTGTGTTAGGACACCTTTTTAAAAAGTAATTTGCCATTTTCACGAGTCGTTTAGTACACTGCATCAAATGGCTGCTTGTGCTGATGCACTGTAGAAACCACCAAGGACTCGTGCTGCAAATTGGAGCTTCAGGCTTGGCATTCAGATCTCACGATGAGTGTAGAGGCATGCCTAGGGTACGGTGATTCCAGGCCACACAAGGCCCTCCAGAGCTCTCTCGTAATGCATCACAAACCACATCTATGGCACCCAGCGCTCTATGGTACAGCATCACAAAACACTTCTATGGTACACGGAACTGCTTCCTTCTGTTCCGCACAGCTGTACCTGGTCACAAAGGGGCTTGTGCAAGCATAAAAGAGAAGGAAAGCAAACAACACTCAGAAAGTACTTCTGCTTGCATTTCTCCACCAACCAGACAAATAAATAAATAATCCAAGGGCCCGATTCTCACTCCATTAATGTATTGAAGTGCAGCTTGTCAGGCTGTTAATCGGTTAGCATGTTTGCAGCGCTAGCAATTAATTGAAAACAGAGTGACTTCATGCGGATGGCAGCTGCATCTGCCGTCTCCATACCATGAATATTTATCACAAGCAAAACCGGAATGCTCTTTTTGTCACTTTAGTTTCATTCTCATTCCACTTGTCTTGTTTCATGCTTTTAGAGCGCAGAAGGGAAAAACCGCAACCCACTACATCTGTATTTTTTTTATTTTTTTGCCTGACATAGTTCTCGTAACAGCAATTTTGTTAATTTAAGGAAAATGTACTGTGTAGGCAAAATTCCAGGCAGATCCAATGGTTCTCATTGCTTGTACAAATAAGTACAGACCTAGAAAATCATCTCTATACTTACATAGTAAACAGAGGAGAGATTATTTTGTGAATATATGAAACATTATGAATGTTAGTTATCGAGTAAAGAGTACATGCAGGCAAAGAAATTGTCTAAATAAATCTAATGAGCATCACATTTGGTGACAAATCATAAACCCACCATAGTTCAGGGAAAATTAATTTGCTTTAGATTGTTTTGTCATGTTTCCTCATTTAGGAATAAAATACTACATTTGTGTGAGCTTTATGAAACACAAATATATAGCACCTTACAGCCACATGAAGGAAAGGAATGTGGATGCATTCGGTTAAGTTTCAGAAAAAGGGTCACACTTGAAGATGAACATACGATTTTAATCATGTTAAGAATGGTAAAACAGTTTAAATTAATTTTTGACTTTAGGCTTTTGACTACCCACCCACACACCCACTTTTAACTACCCACACATATACAAACTCACCTGCTCTCCTTCACCAAGAGATTTTGGAACTAAAATGTGCTGCGCTGCCCTATATAAGCTTTAAAATCATAAAGACATGTTGTAATTTATGGGAGTTCGGGGAGGTAGCATAGTGAAGATAGCTGCAGCTCCCATGGACTAACTGCTAAGTTAGACTAAGTTCACACAGATCTTTGACATTACATTATTTTCTAAATTATATGTTCAAAGTGAAAGCATTAAATAATCGCAGTGGCACAGAACATTTCTGTCACACCCCTGATGAATGGCTAAAGTTCCAAGTTGTGGTGGGATTATATCTTTTGATATCATAAATATTGGGGGGGAAATAATTAAATGGGATGTTTTATATCTACAAATGATTGGGGGCAGATATGACTGTTTTGAATATTGGACAATATTGAATATTGGGTATGCCTCCCACTCATTGTCATGTCATACAGTAGATTTTCTATTATGTACTAAATTCCAATCAAACTCTCCATTTCTACCATTTCCACAATTTGTTTTTGGTGTTATTTGCCACCTAAATAGTAATGCAGGCTGCTCACCATTTACACAGCTGGAGCCTGAAATCATTGAGCAATCTGTTTTTATGAAGGTTGGATTTGCCAAGTGTCTGAAGAAAATATTGCCTGTTTATCAGTTATAATTTTGATAAACAAAATTGCCCAGTTTGAGCCTTGAAAAAAAATTGCCATGAATTTAAACTAGGAAGTTTAAAAAAGGAACAACATTTGCAGTTTAAGGTGCCATTTGGGTCATACTCTTATCATTGATGGAAAGTTGGAACCTTCATGGTTTTAACATCCCCAAAATGTTTATTTACGTCCACATAAGGAAGTTTTTTGTCCACGGAATGTTATTGTTCATCTAAACCACTGATTCATAATTCACTTGTGAAAATTGGTCACCTACCCTAATTAGGGTGAAATGCACAGGCCTGACAGGACTGTCATGAAGAATATAAATGCAAACTGTGTACAATCCAGGTCGATCACGCGTGTAATGGAAGGTCCCACCGCAAAGCGGGGCTCTTTTACCTGAGTACACATTCAACTTAAAAGGATGTGATACTGGCTCCATTACAGGGCAGGATGGACAGCAATTAAGTGGGACTGTGAAAGACCCAGAAGATTCCACGTACATATTTCAGCATGCAAAACTGAAACATGGCCGACAGGCTTCGGCAGCGTGCTCTGAGTCAAACATCCATTTGGGGAGGCTAATCGAACTGGTACTCCAGCTATCACCAGAGTGCGCTGTGCGAGTGTTTATTATTCATTTCAACGTTCATATTATTCATATCCAAGGCAGCTTTAAATGGTTACATATTTCTTGCATAATTATCCATGTATGGTTGGGTATAGTCAATTGCTGCTGAAACAATCGAGGGTAAATACCTTGCTGAAGGCTTCAACGGCGGCACCCCACCTGGAAATCGAACCTGCAACCTTTGCGCTGACTACAAATGCTTTTCGAGAGTCTTTTCCAAGGAGCTTTCTCCAAATCTGCGGCGGCTCTGATGCCGTCTCCTGCCCCTCTCGCGGCTGTGCCTCGCTAGAGCAGATCGTCGCCGCTGTCGCCACGCTCTTCAGATTAGCCAATAATGTGCTGGAAATAATTGCCTCAATCAAGAAAGGTTAATGAGTGCGTCTGTGTCTACAACTGCCAGGAGTGTTATCAAAGCGAGGCGGTTCATTTGGGCTGTGGCATAACCTTCACCCCTTTAGCAATTAGTCAGCCGTATCACGGTAGGGTTAATACTGGGCAAAATACACACTGTGAGCACCGTCCGTCCGGTGGGAGCCTGGTGGGAGCCTGCCAGACAAAGGGGAGAGACTGGAGCACGGTGCTGTGTGTGTCCAAGTGGCAAACGCCGTGATCACACCACGATTTAAAATGAATGCATGCAAATCGTTCCTCTTCACGGTGCACTAGGCCTCTTACGGACTCACATTTTTAATGCACTGGGTAGACACCCTGTTGGATTCATTCAGATTTTGCATCCATGCACTGCGCTGTATCTTGCGGCGATTGGTGTAAATGTTCCCGTCTCTCGGTTAGCTGTTGAGTGAAGAATAATGTTACGAGAGCTGTTCTACCGTGGTGTCAAATGGGATCACTGCTCAAGCAAAGGTCGAAAAGAGACTCTGGACATCTTTTCAGTGGAAGACACCCTGTTTCAGACATGGCTATGGAAATGTTTTTCAAAAGGATCACTGCTTGAAAATGTATGCTAGGAGATTGAGATTCCTTAATTTGTGATACAATGGCTGAATCCCAGATTCTGTAACTGAGACCAGGGTGTGGAAGGCCTCTACCCTTCAATCGGCAGTACTATAAAACACACTAACCACCAAGTTCCCAGAGTTTTTCCTTACTTTCATTCTAAAAACATTTTACCTTTTTTTTTCCATTGCAAAAAAATTGAAGTGCAACTGCACGATCCAGCACTAATCTCGACACTCAGGACTTACTATGAACACCACAACATGACCAAAACACAACCTTAAGCCCTCAAGCCGCGTGGGGAGATAAACAAACGCACAACACAACAAACGAGCGCGTTAAATCACTGGAGCTGCAGAGCAGTCTGAGAAAGGGTAGACTCCGGTCGACTCGTGCCAATCCATACCCCCCTCCTCCTCCCCCACCCTTTCTCCCGCCGATCAATCAGCCCGGATCCTCTCTGGCCCGCGGGCCTCTGGGACCCTGCAGGAGTCCTCCCAGTGGCCCTGCAGTGGAGGGGCGGCTCTGACAGCTGATAGCCGCGCTCCCTGGGTTAGCACAGAGCGCTCCAGATCAATGCTCTCAAACCTGCTCAGAGTGCCTGATCTTACCAAAAGGGCTCTTACTCTTACGCTTTGTTATCTTAGTGTGATCCAAGTTTGTCTGCTGTTATAAGCTACTACCGTAATTGTTATTGGGGTATTTCTCTGCTGATGGTGATGACGAATATTATTATTATTATTATTCCTGTGTCATTAGTCACAATTTGCACAATTTGCCATTTTACATTTATAACGTCTTCATTCCCACAGCATAACATGTTTATAAATGCTTTATTAAGGTTTAAGGGGAGCAATTTTGGTTAGAGGACTGACGTCAAGCGACATCATGTGCATGTGATGCAACATAATTGAAAGTGTAATTTTATATTGCATGCATGATATCCTTCATAAACCATTGCATGTGCTTAGCTCTGATTTATAAATGGGTTATGACATGTCAGTAAATACATTATAAATGTTTCATTAAGGCTTTATGACAGTATGCTTCAAGTGAAGTGTGCCCATTATGCCTACTTGAGCTCTTTACATTCTGTTAATTGAAAATAACATTTAAAGCTCAGTTTTAAGAGAGCTCTTTGATATTACAGCTGTGCCATGGTATGCATATTTTCTAAACATTTTCCTTCCTCCTTTTCAGCTGTCTGTCATGATCTGATCACCTGATAGGAGAACGTTTCACATTGACTGACTTCCGTCTGTGGCATTAGAAGCCTAAATGGAGGCAAAAGAACGAGAACAAATGAGTCAATCAATACTGTAACTGGTTGAGCCAACAGCAAAGGTCCTTTAAAGTTGTCGAGAGGCAACTCTTGTGTGGATGAACGGAAGGTCAAGCAAAAAAAGAAACGAGAACAGAGGAAGAGGGCAGACAAATAAACGCATGAAAAAAAAAGAGCCAAGATCGTCTTTCTTTTTGTTTACTAGAACTTGTGTGGGGTGCAGATCTGAAATCAAAAGAGCAACAGGGGACTGGAATGGTTTACGGCTTCTGTACATAAGTGAAAGCACGTTTAAGGGAATAAAAATATAGCAGTAAGTCTAGATCATTATATTTGCATGAGGTGGTGTTTTCATTTTCGCCCAAGACCACATACTGCTACATCTCTGTGCGTGTAGCATCAATAAACCATGCATAAGGTATGTGTAAGATAAATAAAACATCACAACACGTATGATGCATGAATTATGTAAAAGATCTTTTGTCCTGTCTAATGTTAGAAATGTTTTGTATCTGAAGGCACTCAAAATTAAAGAGTACTTTTCAGGGTTTAAAATATATATATTTTTGTTGTTGTTGTTGTTGTTGCTACCATGAATTGATAATTACTGCCTGCTATTATTATTTTTTCTCTCTCTCTTGGGAATGATCTGTGGAGTTAAGCAGGGATAGCCAAGCATGTGTTAAAAGGATGTTTCTGCCTTTTGTTCCATTCGGGCTCATAATTCAACTGCACGGTCACTCACATCAATTCAATTTAATAATGGATTTCATTATTAAATGACGAATTAAACGCTAGCATGGAATTAAACCCAGAAGCGTTTCCTGCTGCCTGGGATCATGTTTGCCTGGCCCTGGAATAAAGCAAAGGGTGGAGAGAAAGATATAAAGGGGGGGGGGGTGATGGGGATAGGTAAGAAAAGTGGAAAATAACTGAAATGAAGGTGTCCAGCAGTGTTTAGATAGACCAGTGGCACAGTTTTGACAATTTGTATGTAGTGTAGATATATATTGCAGACAGTATGCATCAAACAGTTCTTCACAATCACATCACATTCGTCAGGAAGAAGAATATCAGAATATCCCAGAAAAGAAGAGTGTTAAAACAATTTCCCTTTGAAATTTGCCCAGGTGTTTTGGAATCATCGCTAAAAGCCCCGCAGCCCTTCGAACGTTAAGAGCAAAATCCGGTAGACGCAATGTCATCGCCGCGAGCCTGAGCCATAGCACACGCGTGCAGCACATTAGCCGTGCGTGAGTAAAAAAGGGACTCTCGCGTCGGTCGAGCGGGAGGCAGGAGGTGTTTAACTTTGACCGACGGGGAAGCGCTGACCGCCGGTGTAGAAAAGCAAATATAGAGCGATCAGACGCGGAACTGCGGGCCCTTGGAGACCTGCCTAAGTGAGAATCCTCCATAATGCATGCGCCATTGTCCCATTCTGTCTTGATGTAAAATGAATGAGCGACAACGCAGGGCATCCACGCATTAAAACTAAATAGGTTAATGAGAGGTTGCCACAAAAAAGCCTTCCCATTGCACGTTGCAAAGAAATAAACAAAACGCATATTTAAATTATGACACGGCCCCTGAATAAAGACATGCAAATAGACCATACTTCAAACGGTGTGCTGATAAATGGCTTCCTTGACAACGATTACAAGACTATTGACTGCGATGAACAACCGAGACATTTAAATAGTCAACGCGCACACACACACACACACAAACTGGCTGCAATTATGCCTGTGGTTTGATCAGCCATTACCACTAGCACTATGGCATTGCACCCTAAAGTCATATTCATTTTAAAAGGCAAATGTTGTTTTACAAAGCTGTGCAAGGATAATACCCATGGAGTGGACACAGCATGCATGAAACATGCATTTTCTCACCTTTGCCCTCAAAGATAAATGCAATAAAATAAAATGCAAATAAGATGGTGAGTTGACTTTGCATTTACTGGGAATACACTGTGATTTTAGAGAGATGTAACCAGGGGGTCCAACATCTGAGATGAAGATGTTGTCCTGAGAGTCTGTCGTTAAAAGGAATCGTGTTCTCAGAAGAGGCAGAACACCAGCTGGCTCTGAAAGAGGGGCCACCTGTTCGTTAATCTACCAGTTCTGCTATGAGCCAAAGGTTCAGCCTAACCTGTTGTGGAAGAGCACTGCTCTGAGCAGGTGATGGTTACCTTGGAGACCTCACTCACCTCTTCCAGCAAGGCTTGTCACGTGATACGTCCCGGGACGTGGGTGACAGTTGTCTGTCATCACTGCGGCTTGAATGATGAATGGTGTTTTGAAAGGCATATAATTAAAATGATTGTTTCTGTGCATGTGCTGCTGTTGTAACCATTATGATTAACTTTGAGCATATGGCTGAAAAAGCCAGTCACGCATCTACTAACATTACTCTCTGTTCTGTCTGGCATCACCCGCAGCAGTAGAGGGGAAGAGCTGTGTGGGTTTGAGGTGCAGCAGCAAGGCCTGTAGCATTATCTGTGTAGATTAGGGCAACAGCAAAAAGGGCTGTACCATTATCTGCATAGATTATGGGTAACAGCATCAAGGGCTGTACCATTATCTGTGTATATTAGGGTAGCAGCATTAAGGCCTTTACCAGAACCTGTATATGAGAAGAGTATGGTGTACCACCAAGGTCGGTACGACTAGCTGTGTGGAACAGCACCAAAGCCTGTAGCAGTGTTTGTGTGTGTGGAGCAAGTCAACAGTACCAGAGCCTGGAACAGTAGCTGTTTAAACTAGGGGACCTGTACCAATATCAGTGTGAGGTTTGTTTTGAAAAATGGATGTGCTCTTCAGATATTTACCACAAAGAAGAAAAAGGCACAGGTCAGGTAAGAAGGTGAGCACTTTGACCGCTGTAAGGCCAAGGTTCCCCGCGGGCCGGGAGAGCATCACCGGATCGGTGAGTCAGAAAGTCATATCTGAGAGGCTCAGCTCCAGTTGCTGAGCAGAAGTCCAGAGGGCAAAAAAGGTCTTCAAGGAGATTTTGAAGAGATCCATGTGTCAGCTGGAGAAAAAACCCCCAGAAAGGTTTGAGTCTCTACAGATACATTGGTGCTTCGGCTTTTCAGCGCAGGATTAGTAAATAAAATGTAGTTGTTCTTTTTGGTTTTGGAGCCTATTAGTTCGGGGCAGGAGGGGTTTGTTGGTAGATGTTGCATACTTCAAAGATTTATTAAGACCAGACCTGTACTGCAGACAACGGTTCTCCTGTTCCCCCAGACTCCGTGCTGTTGTCTCCCCAAATCTCTCTTTAATGCGGTCCTCAGCTGGGCCTGGCTATACCTCGCCACAGATCGAAAGCAAGCTGTAATAATTCAGCAGTGAAACACATGAATGAATTATGGCGCTTCTTTGGACAGGGTGTGCTTATCGGGTGGAATATGTCAGCATTTGTGTTTTCCATAAAAAAAGTCACATCCATTTTAATATAAAATCCAAATATGGATTTGGCTCATACGGAATATGTACAGTAATTTGATATAAGCGTAAATACACTGCATGTAAATGTGTGATGATATTCAGAATGGCATAACAGAATGGATCAAATCCCCTTTTACTTTAGCCTTGATATCTCCTACACCCCACTTCCGCACGTACGTAAATAGCAAATCACCAACAGTACCTTGTCACTTAGGACATCGTTATTTTGTGTTATTCCTTTTTTTCAAGCCATCCACATTAAAGGATGGCTACGTCTTGATTTGGGTTGAACAGGTCGTCTTCCTCCACAAGCCTCTGCCTGATGCATCTCAAACATGTGATGGATTTTACACGTGGCAATTCAGAACTGTAAGAGCACATTATAATTAAAAAATGAAGAAAAAAAATAATCTCAGGCCTGATTTTTAAAGCTCATATGATTCCATTCCAACGTATAATTATAGGCTAAATATGGGCCAGTAATAAGACCCAAAGGAGAACAGCTACAAACTCACTTTGGTTTCAGCAAGGTCACGGACAAGGCGTTTGCGAAGAATTAGCAATCTTCTGCCCCATTGACACTGTGTGTAATTCTTAATTGGTTTCAAAGGATGAAAACCTCGAGGTCCTATATTCTCCCACACAAAATGGAATATTGTGGAATATCAAGCCATTAAATGTCACACTGATGTACTTATTCCGTTAGTTTTAATGCCTGTCATAATTTTTTTTTCCGCACCATGACTAGCTCCCTTATATAGTTCCATTGCCTTTGTACACTTTGTGTACCATTAAAGGCATATGAACATGCCAACTTGTCTACTTTGCATGAGTACTGTGCATTTATTTCTCTTTTTGTAGAGACAAAAATTAAATTTTTCCCACATACATCATTGTTAACAGATCTTCCACACTTCCACAAGAATTGCTGTTATGTTGAAATATCTTGTATTTTTCGCCTCTTTCACTTTCTAGCCAAGAGGGGGCAGTATAGAGCCCGGGACACAGACAGACAACTGGAAGTGTGGAAGCGATCCTTTCAACACAACACCTCTGGACACCTGCTGCCGTCTTAACCCCCACTGGACCATGTTCTTCCAGGGAACCAAAATAGCCCCCGAGGGTACCTCCGGCTCTTATATTCCTCCTGCATTAATAAGGGAGTCCCACACTGGAAAAATAATGACGGGAGAGTGGGGGGGGGGGTTCAATCACCGTTGTGTTATGTTATGGAGCCCCTGGGGTCCTCCACCTGGAAAACAGTCCCACTCCCGTGGACTCCCATGGATACAGGCCGTCCAACAGTTATATTTAGCTGCCATCATGTCAGCTTTTGGTTTGATCTCGGTGTCCGATTCACAACGCAGGGACACACGCATTCAGCTCTCCGGTGGCGGGGGGTCAGCGGGAGCCAGCCGCTGTTGACGATCACTACGTCGTTCTTAAATTAGTTGCAAGAAAAGATATGCTTAAAGAGCCCCCCCCCCCCCCTCCCCCGAAATGTTATTAACGTGAATGTGTCATTATTACAGTAATCACATCGTAAAACGAGAAGAACACACAATGTGCTGCTAAACCAAGTGTGGCGTGGAGCAATTGCCCTAATAACGATCGCGGAAGGCGCCGCGTTGTTAGCGGCGACGCGAGCGCTCGTTAAAGGATGTACCTCAGACAGGAGAACGGCGGTAATGACTCCCTCACTCCCCGATTCTCCACGTCGATTCAATCCAGCCCACCTGAGAGGGATTTGTACGCGCGCGTGTGTGTGTGTGTGTGTGTGTGTGTGTGTGTGTGCATGCGCGAGTGGGGATATTGTTCTTGGGACCGGATTGCCTTGCCCATTAAAAAGCGATACTCCTGGAGACGGAGTGAGGATGACATTTGTAATACCGGTACTTAAGAAAACACACCATTTGTTAGCCACTGATGCAGCCGAAGAGGCTTTATTCTCATTCAATGCCTCTTCCCGCGCTTGTTAAATATTTCTCTGTGATTCCCCACCCCCACCCACCCCCCCAAGCCCCAGCGTCCCTCTACTTAATAAATAATCCATAGCAGGTTGACAGTATTATAGATACATTTTGCATGAGGCTGGGTCAACTTTGTGTGTGTGTGTGTGTGTGTGTGTGTGTGTGTGTGTGTGTGTGTGTGTGTGTGTGTGTGTGTGTGTGTGTGTGTGTGTGTGTGTGTGTGTGTGTGTGTGTGTGTGTGTGTGTGTGTGTGTGTGTGTGTGTGTGTGTGTGTGTGTGTGTGTGTGTGTGTGTGTGTGTGTGTGTGTGTGTGTGTGTGTGTCTGTGTGTATGTGCAGCCCTCACGCATGCGGCCTCGGAGGTAATATCTTGTTACCCTTAGGGCTACCTGATCATCCAAGACCTCTGCTCTGGGATTTTGGGATGATAGAAATGGTGAGGATGGCTGCTTTTCTTATCGCAGGTACACACTGATACTATGATAATTGTAATGCATCTGAACTGTTCCCAGGCCGGTTCACGTTACGTGCATTGCTCAAGTGTGCCGAGCAGCTTTTTTTTTTTTTTTCACTGCGCTGGAACTTGGTGATCAGAATTTGTCTTTGCGATATGTAAAAATTAGATTTTCTATCTCACGCAGTCCGCATTTGCATCTCTGAAAAAATAATGTTTTTATAAGATGCCCTGTCCTGGTATATACAAAAGCCACACTTCTATTAAAATGTGACCAGAGCATGCTGCCTGGATAAGACCTTCTAGACAAATGGATTTAATGACATAGCACAATATGAATTATTCCCCTTTAGCATGCAGATATGCTGCAGGTATGTAAAGCTATAGGTATTAATGTTAATCCTGCCAATCAGCTACTGCCCAGGAATTTCTCATTGATCTTAGGGACAACCAGATATTTCATTTTTCAGTATTTGCACAAAAACCATCCTGTTATAATGTCGATTATTAGCAGGTTTGTGAGAGTAAACTGGCCTTTTCATGGTGATAAAGCCAGGTGGCGTTCATGTCACAGATGTGGTCACAGATTATATTAACATCTTATCTTGCTTACGCTGAAAATCTTTTCCTTTGCTTAACCTCTGCTCAGTAGTGACCGGAATGCACAACAAACAAATGGCCTCAGTCCACAATCAACGCGCAATCCGCAGTCACACGCACCGAGCCCTCGACAACTCAGAACTCAACAAACAACTTCTGTTGTCTTGTCTCTCTTTTCCCGTGGGTGCGCTAACAGCCCAGATGAGCTCGCCCAAATGAAGTGTAGTTAACCAATCAACGGCCTCGTTGGGCTTTAGGCCTGGCAAGCAGGGCTCAGCAGGTGGTGTCGGATTCGCGAGCTGTCGTTACTCAACCAATAAGGTTGTCGTTTTGCTCCGGGCCTGGCGACACGCTGTGGCAGACAGCTGTTTTTTTTTTTTTTTTTTTTTGCCTTCCCTTGTCTTCTTCAAGTGCTTTGTCTTCTTCTTCCCCCAATTGATCAGCAGGTCAGCTGTGCGATCAGAGGAGGGGAGGGGGAGAGGTGGGGAGGGTTGGGGGAGGCTGGAATTGCAGCGTTGCTTCCCACACCGAAAACCATTTGGCAGCCGTCACGCTCTCATCGGCTTTGCTGCGTTTATTGGTTCAGAAAGCCACTCCATAAACTTTGTTTTGTTCAGATGGCATCTTTGTTGCCCTGAGAGTAAACAGGCTGGCCTCCCTCCCTGTTGTTTAAGGCCCAGTTGTTTTCCCCATACAATATCAAAGGAGTATACAGTATTTATACGGCTCAGCTCTTAAAAGCCACTTTGCGCGTCGCATATGGTAGGCGGAAAGATGTTGAGTCTAAGCCCATGCCTGATTGGGCCTTTGCGGATTGCAATAGTGAAGTGAACCAGCAGTTAATTGTTGTAGTTTCACTGTGTGCTTATTCATCGACTTATTGGCCAGTAAATGTTTTTTCCCCCTTTTTTGGGAAACCATGTTCCAAAACAAAGTTTCCAAAACAAGTTTCAATCTACTGTCACCAGTCATTTCAGTCACAATGGCTATATCGTGGTGATCTTAAAGACGGTAATGGATTCTCAGGTGTAACTCATTCCACTTTTGGTACAAGAAAATTCCCCAAAACTGACCTATCATACAGACCTATGTTCAGGTGTTTTCATATACGTGACTTGTTCATAATGATAATTATATAAGTTCTGTGCTCTTAGTCTCTCCCAACCCTTATGGAAAAATTTGATGAATTCTGCACATGTGTGCAGGTTGCATTAGTATTGCCACATGCTATCCCGTTTACTTCAGGTCATGTGACATGCACATGTGATCACCTATATCCATGTGTTTACGGACTGTGTTTATTTCACAGGTGAGAAATTCATGTAACTTTTCCATTAGGGATAACCCCATATATCTCCATCTTATCCTATGTGCTCTCTGGCCGTTCTCGTTGAACACACACAATACAGAAATGCACGTCTTGAAGCACCAGAACTCCCAAATTAGCACCAAAAACAGAAAGCCGGGCAGCGGCGGTACGGGTTAACGCCGGTAAAGTGGTCATGTGATGGCGCGGAGAGGCAGCGCGCCCGACAAAGCGCCGCAGCTTTGTCCCAGTGAGGCGCCAGCTGGCGACGGCGGGGGGGTGGGGGCCCCGAGGAGCGCGGGCGGACCCGGGGCTCCGCACCGGGGCGGGTGACGCGCGCGGGTCCGCTCCCGATCCCACCGCGAGTGCAGTATTAATGAAGCGACAGCGCGGCACCGCTTCCGTATTCATTAGACATCTGGGCCAGCAGATGTGAAGCGCCGCCTCAAGACGAATAAAAAATGACTTCCCATCTGGACTCCCTAAACTGGAAAGACGAGAGCGGCTTCTCCCTCTCTCCCTCTCTCTCTCTCCCTCTCTCCTCTCTCTCTCTCTCTCTCTCTCTCTCTCTCTCTCGCTGGCTCACTCTCTCTCCCGGTCGCTCCCTCTCTCTTTGCTGCTAAGAGCGGAGGTGTTTCGGTGGGTAGGTTATACAGTGGATTTAAGGGGAATGTTGTCCATTTTTGTTTGTGGATATTCGTATGACTGCTGCATATTTGTAATGGTGGAGTGAACAGTGTTTCTGTGAGACAAACTGAGATGTTTGTTTGGTATATTGAAGAAAAATGTAATAAAAAACAAATAGTATTTAAAAAAATGATTCAAAATGCATGAAACACGTGCCCACAACATACCCTTAATACAAATACAATCATTTATTGATCATATTTTAACATAAGATGGTCACACCCAGGCATTATATATATTAGTTTAGATATTATTATTATTATATAATAATAATTACATACAGCCAGTTATTGTACAGGGATATGTACTATTCAATACAGTATGTATGGAATTCTTCCATATCCTGAGAACCAAAATGCAATGCTTTCTTTTGAACAAAGTTCAGGTTTTCTGATCATGATTCAACTTGAAAATATTTTATGAATATTGTCAAATTAATTGATATTTCAGATCATACAATATTAGCATGCAGACAGTTCTAATTCACAGGTGTCTCCAGCAGCTAGTTGCCCCCAGCTAAATTTCAAAAGTAATGTGGATTTTTGACTGGCGTGTTCTTTTGGCATTAAGCAGCTCAGGGCTTCACAAAACCAGGAAAGAACACAAGGTTATTCTTACATTTTTGGCATATAGCAGACACTCTTATCCAGAGCGATTTACAATGAGTGCTTTTTCACAATATCCAAAACACACTTAAACTTAAACACATGATAAACAGAGTGCAGACTCCTCTCACCTGAACCAAAAACTTGCGTGACTGGATAACACGGAGACGCCTTTTCTTTCCTTTCCCTCCATATTTTTCTTTCTTTTACCTCTCTTTTTTTAAACAAAGGCTAAAATTAACACGCTCATTTCCCCTCTTCTGCCTCCCCCACCATTTCACCGGCTCAGTCCACGCCTCAAGGTCGACCCGGCCGTCTGTGAAGGTCGGTGGCGATCCACGCCGTTCCTCCTAGGCCCCGCCTCGCTCTGCCCCTTCCACTTCCTGGCCCAATTTTTGAGTGCCATTACCTTATGGCCATTAAAACCCAGAGCCGCCCCGCCCGTCGCAATCTGTCCCCCGCAGCGACATGCTAATAAGTGCAAGGCCCTTCTCCTTCCTCCTGTCGCAGCTCAACCAAACAGGAAACGAGGCTCCGGAGTCGTGCCTCTGCTCGGCTCGTTCGCGAATGTCACCGCGGGGGCCCCGGCGATACAAGGCCCCCAGCCAAACAGGGCCTCAGCAAATTTGGAGCCAAGCGTCTATAATACCCTCACCCGGCGGGATTGTATGAAATGTGCCATCGTAACAATTTGAGTCAAGTTATATTGTTCCTCCACTGGTAAACAGAGGAGCATTAAAACCTTGTTTACAAGGAGGAGGCGATTGCCAAAATCCTCCGTAAGAGCCTTCCTATTGTCCAGCTGAATGCGGCGTGGGGTGTCCAATGAAACCCAGCCAGTGTCTTGACCTGATTGACTGAGAGGCAATTATATAAATCATGTATTTCTGGGTATTAGCCGTTACACATTTTGCCGCTACACAAATCCAAAAAGCTTTTCAGAATGCCTCGGAGGTACAATTAAAAAATTTCAGGATTGAGTTAAAAAAAAAGTTACAAAATAAAATAAAATAAAAAAGCACATTTGGCTGCATGAAACCTTTATGGCAGGGAACAATATAATCTTGAGTGTGGTATAGGTACCAGGTGTGAGCGGTGGTCTGACAGTGCGCACCCCATGGCAATTTGTTTAGTTTGAGACCCCTGTTTCCACTCTGGGTGGTATAGGCCTTCCACATTCATACCCCTGGCTTATTCCATTCACCATAGAAGAAGACTGCATGGACTGGGAAGAATACCACTGAAACTGCTAGGCCACGGCATCCGGGTCCTCAAGTCACAGGAACAGAGGTGGAACTATTATAGTTTTCTGGCCCTTGGAGATTGAACTTGCCAAGGCATTATACTAATTACTAGTGCAGCCTGACTCAGCTTTGCGCAAACGTGTGGATTAACGCTATGCATTAAAGGTGACCGATGAGGGATGGCGTGGCTTGGCATGGGGTTTCGATTAGTAAACACACGGATGATGAATGTGTGATGATGTGTTGCAGCTTACCCGCAAACTAAGCAAAAATGATAAATTAGCAGTTAGAATGGGGCCAATGTTTTACTTATCGGAATTATAATTTTTTTACGACAATTATTTCAGTTATGGAAATATTATTACGATATACATATAGAGTGTTTGGAGCATGGGAATCAGTTTAGGAATTCTGGACACTGTATGACAAACGTATGTTGTAAGTATTAACAATTTTTGGCATCTCAGATTAAAGTAGTCTTTTGAACATTCGCTCTTTCGTACAGTAGCATTGGTACGCATAGGTATGCCTCCTCGTGCCTCAGCTTCTTGCTCACTCTGGCCCACAAATCATTCGGTGCGAGAGGAGAAAACCTGTGGATGAATGACATTTTTACACCAGCCTCAGCTGAATGAGACAGGTGGTTCAATCCATCACGGCAGAATGTGTCACTTGCCAAATGGAGCCATCAGCGATGGGTGTGGTGTGGCTGCAGAGCTTCTCAATCACCTGCAATACGTGCAAGTCTCTCCGTACGAAAGAATACAAGGGGCTATTGCTTAGTCCCTCTCCGGAAGGCTGCAGACGCACGTATAAACATTTAACAATGATTACTGGAGGTGACCCTATGTGATCTGTGTGTGGAACGGGATTTATCCCAACTGCACTTGCAGTCTAGAATAACACAAATTAATAAAACTGGTTTGCATTAAGGTGGGGGGGGGGTGGGGGGCAGGGGGAGGGGGGAGGTTGTATTACTTAAGCAGGGGCACCACATGACCCCAAAACAAAGCTGAGTAGTAAGGTGGCCACCACCGGAAACATCTGGAAGGCTCGGCCGAGCGAGGGGGGGATCGCCACGGAGACGAGCGGCGTTCCGAGTCGACGAAACCTGGCCCATATTTCACAGCGCCCCGCTCTCGTTAAAGACGGGTCCTCGTGCTGCGGTAATCGTTTTAATTTATTTGTTTATGGCGAAGACAGAGGGGACGGGCACATGGCACTTGCCTTTTTTTTATTGCCAACATATGGAATGCATTTATCACCATTTGTGGCGATCAGCCTAAATGATTTTATTAACTAATTTGTAACTTTACACTTTTTTAATCAAACACATGCTGGGCGCCGTAATGTTTTGACAATACTCCCGGGCTTCGCAAAGTGAACTCCAGCAGCCAAAGGGAAATTAAAACTAAGAAAGAAAAATAGAAAATGAAAATGCAGAGGAGGGGGTGGGGGGTTCGGGGGGTCTGAGGGGGTCTGAGGGGGTGGTGATATCAGCCACTCTACGGCATTGCGGTGATCATGGAGATTAGTATAATAGGATGTACAGGGAGGGAGAGAGGCTTTGCGTATGGGCCATATGATAGAGCAAGATAGTTTACCTATATAACCATGCTGAGGAAGACTGTTCATTCTCTGTTAAAGACCACTACTATGACATTAGCATCATTACCAGGATCGCGCCCATTGCAAGCACATGGGTGACCACCGCGACTTACGGTCTTAGCAAGTGTAGCCTTATGCAGAGCTATACACCAAAGTGCCTGTAAACAATGTGCACGCATGGGCACTTTCATGAGCCAATCGGACAGGGTTAAGATGCTAATGTATGTGTATTCACGCTGTCCAGTTCAGTTCCATGCATAAATCACTCCAGTTCATAAATGCAAAGCGTGTGAAACATCAGCGGAGGAAACCGTTAAGCAAAACATGAAATGTGTTTATGGAAAATGTTTACAGAAGATTCCCGCAGCCCTAATCTCTAATCTGTCCACACATGCCGTTATCAGCCTCGAGCGTCAATATCCGGATGTTTTAAGAAACCTCGATAGCTTCTACTGGCGCGATGAAGCCGAGTAATCACACTGTAAATTTGAGGAGAAGTCTAATCAGGGAGCAATGACAGCCGATATAAGGATTGACAGTTATTCATTTGCGATGGGCTGACTTGCATCCTCATCAGACAGATTTCCACAAACAGAACTCGTTGGGGCTCAAGCTCATCGGAATGGCTCATAGCCCACATACTCTTTCCACTTTATTCCATCTTTCGAGGGGGTTTTGTGGGGCCAAATCCAATCCCCTGAGCAGTTTTTGACTGAAACCCAGAGGCCCAGTGATCCTTTTTTCAGTCAGTTAGCTAGCTGCTAAAGTTGTGAGAAACTAGGTATAGATGCTACCAACGATAAAGAAGTAGAAAGAAATGATTTAGTTTAGAAATATGACTGGTTACTGCAGCAAATCATTACATTGGTGAATAGCAAGATAGCGAGCTGTCTAGGGTCTGTACAACTGTGTCGTGCTGTCGGCATCAATGACATCAGCAATTAGTCGATTTTCAATTCCTAAATCATCATGAGAAAATATTTCATCTTATTTTTGGTGATGCTTTTGGTGCTTATACAGTATGTTTAGTGTGAGTTAGCTCAAACTCAGTCATGTTTCCATTACGGCAAGCCTCCATATTCAGCCTCTCTGCCGTTATCAATTGTGATGGCAGGTGCACCAGAGCTCTCGTTTAGGAAAGATAGTGCAAATTAACCATGGATTCCTGAGTGCGTGCTTAAATTCCTGCCTAGACTTCCTGTGCTTTAGTTTCCCTCCAGTTACAGTTCCTGTTCTGTAGTTCCCCTTCAGTTATGGCGCTAATAGCTTGTGGTGGAAATTTGGCTACTAAAAACTTGGCATTTCAACATATTTCATTCATGAAATGCACAAGGGTAGAGGTTTAAAAAACAAAACCGCAATGGGGCTGATAGTTTGTAGTGGAAATTAGGCTACGAAGGACTTGGCATTTTGGCATCTTTCATTTTTCAGAAACAAAACTGCTAATGCTTGCCATACCCACCATTCCTAAACAATGACGTATCCTTGTTTTTAAATGACTGTCGTTTTTTCTGGGGGTTTTCCACTCAATACATGATCGTTGACTGACTGAATTATCCTCCCGCTTGGCGATGTGTCACACCCGGAAAAAAAGGGAAACGCGCTGTGACAGCGCTTCTTCTCCGCGCACCGCAGAGCAATTAAGACGCGGTGCATTTAAGACCTCTGGCGCGCACATGCTCAAAACTTCTGTCTCTGCCCCGTTCGCCGCGTGACGTGCCAACACATCCATTATCACAGTGGCAGCGCTAAACCCCACCGCGACCTCCAAATCCCTCAGCATTTCAGAGCATTACGGACGGACGGACGGGAGGGCGAGGGCGAAGGGGAGGTGGTCAAGTCAGCGGAGGAGAATGGGGGCCCGTCACCTCCTTTCAGTTTCTGCTGAGCATCTCCTCCTTCTCACTCTGTCTCACCGCTTCACTTTGTCACCTGTTGGAGCGGCGCGTGGGGAGAACGGCCGGCTCATTTATGGACCGGCAGTGGGAGAGAATACGGGATTGCGGTTTAGATGTGTGGGCGAGGGTGGGCGTTGGGCAGCTCGGGATTGTCGAGCTCCGTTTAAAAATGATGCCGCCGTTTCCGATCGGCCGACTGAACGAACGAGGCACAGAACGCGGAAGAAAGGGTTACGGTGTTTCACGAGCTGTTGGCGTCTTAGGATCCTCTTTAGTGTTTTTAAAGGGAATCGCTCTGTCGTGTTAGTTCTGGGGTTTGTCCCAGTGTGATTCGGGGTGGCAGCGGGGAGCCTCCCTGTCAGGGGAGGGGTTTCGGTGGGCGTGCCCTGGCACGTTACTGCTGAGACGCCTGCCTCGATCCCACTGTTCTGCCGGAGTGCGGCATGACTCCAGATTCTAGGAGCATTAAACGGGACTCTTTTTTAAGTTGGAGTAATCAAATGGAGTAACAAATATAACAAACAAATGATAAAGAGATTATTATTCTGAGCATGGTACTATCACTAATCAAAAGTATGACATGTAATTAGACCGGTGATATCAAGACATAGCAGAATATATAATGTGATATTTTTATTGTTTCAATTTATCATGTTTTAAAACATTATTACATGCCCACGCCTGTGTTCATATCATAGGCGTAGGGGGATGGGGGGAACATGTATATGTCAAAACAGTCATATTTTGTTGTCCCCAATAATTTGTAGATATAAAACATTCCCTTTCATTATGCCCCCCCCAATATTTAATATGTGGTTAAGCCCGTTGTTCACATTCAATACTGCAAATGTAGCTTACGATATTCAAAAGCAAGACAAATTCAGTCTCGTGCACTGTTAGTGTCAATATCATTTGTTGGGCATCTTTCAAAGCTCTGAGATTTTTCAGGGCTGTCAGCGAAATGAAAAGCTGAAGAGAATACAACAGGATGCGCAGACACATCATACGGAGGACAGGTATTGAATCGCTCAAACAAAATATGAACTGACCATATCTCTCGAGGACCTTAAAGAAAGTGGGGCTTTTTTATTAATATGTCTGACAGCTTCACATTTACACAGTGCACATTTTACTGGAGCTATGCAGGTTAATCCCTGGGTCGACGGTTCAGAAGCAGTGTCCCACCTGGGACTCAACCCTTCAACACGCTGGTGATGGGCTCCAGACTTTCTAAACCTAATCCAATGAACACTGCCCCACATCCCTTCTTTAACGGTCCGGCCTGACCTTAAAACCCGGCTTAAAATGGAGGACGGTTTTATTGCGTTACGCTCGGAAGACAGCTTTGTTCGAGCAGCTGGGGCCTGGCTGCATTTCACTCACGGTTCAGTTACGGTCACGGTCCAGTCTCTTCACCGCAATAGCACCTCCACAATCCAATTTACTTTTTATCCTTTTCATCCTTTATTTAACCAGGATAGTCTTGTCAAGATTTAAAAAAAGAGAATCTAAATGAGAAAAACAGCACACAAAGTTTTACAGCCAACAGCAATAAACATAAAACATACAAATACAATGCATGGTGGGATAAGACAGGGGCAGGTTTTAAGGTCATCAGGTAAAACATTAGCAATTTACAATACTGCTTTATTCCTAGTCTTTGGCCTTTTAAATTCATTGAAAGTAACAAGATCACCAAGATGAAAATCATAGCTCATAGATTCCATAGTGCGTGGGCAGCATGGCTAAAAGCATTTTTTACATATTTCGTTCTTACATTTTGGATGATAAACAATATGTGGTTTTGGATTTGTGGTTGCGGACTGTAATTGTAATTATTCTGTTGAGTTATGTGCATATGTATAAAGCTGCATAAAATGTATATGTGCATATTGATATAAAATCGCTTTGTATATAAAGAGGTACCAGAGGTAGTAAAAAAATATATAATAATTCATATTTACTGAATATACCTCCAAACCCAAAGGTCACATCTGCGAGACAAATCCTGAAGGGTTTTTCATTTTCCCGACATCAAAAGTGGCAGGGTATCAAAGTCCTGTCCCAGCCGTCTCCGCTCCATTGCTGGGGATACCGGGACATCCTGGGCGGGCAGGGGGGCTGAGTCGCACCCCATGGGGAACACCCCCATCCCCCCCGCCCATCAAAAATCGAGTCTCATTGAGATGTGCTCCTTCCTGCTCCA
>JAINUG010000038.1:5721869-5739506 GCA_029706075.1 Aldrovandia affinis | reverse complement strand
ACCATTAAAACTACAATTCAATCGCAGCCTAAGCAGTCGACTCAAGCTGAGATTCGACTTCAGTTTTCACTGTTTTTGTTCTCACGTTCCCGCTCCGCTGCTGGGTGGTGGTGTGCAAGGAGATCGTATTTCAAGCAAGGAAGAAGCATTTGTTATTTGTTGATGTGTTATTTCACAGTGTTAAATAGAACAGGCAATTGCAAGAAAATGACCTGTTTTGATGATGTCGGGCCCATCAGCCCAACGAAAATGTCCTGTTCGTTACAGCTGGTGTAAAAGCTCAAAGGTGTGCAGTTTGCGTGCACAGGCACTGACACTAGAACAAAGATGCTGGGCGGTCAAGCCAGCCCAGAGCTAATTTCGAATAATAGAATGACATCACAATCAGACTGAGAGCAGCTCCCATTGGCTCATGTCATATAACATACAATAGCACACTGGCCTTGAGCCTGGTCGCCTTGGCCTGCCTTTTTTATTGTTAGTCGAGTAAATGCATTAAAGTTACATAAATAGATGAAATTTTAAAGGATCCCATTTCACCGAAGACGCAGGCTGCGTATGAATCTCCTCGGCTGTCACGGAGATCACAGCGGCGTCGACGCAGAGCGGCAGCGCTTGTTTGTGTGTTTTCCTCCCGTCGAAAAGACGGGCTTTCGCGCGGCCGGCGCTGCTGCCGGCTGGGGACCCGGGCCCTCTCCCTTCATTCATATTCCAGCCACGTCTCGCCAAAACGACGGATTGATTCAGACGGGGGAGATGTGGGACCTCCGCATCCCGCCACGCTTCTGTACGCCACGGCGTTCGCCCCCCTGCCTCCCCCCTCCCCTCGTCCTCCCTAAAGCTGCACCTCTCTCCGAACAAACACCTCCTCAACTCGCCGAAAACAGGGCAGGGAAATCAGGAGCCGTACCCAAACATCCGCCCGCCTTCACGTCCTACACAGAGGTTACTGACATGGGCCCTACTCACCACCCCCCCCCCCCCGCCCCCCCCCTCCCCTCCCGCCTCCGTCCGCAAAACCGGTTAATATTTCACGCCGCGCGACAGGGGAATCGCGGGCTAATTATCTTTGAACAATTCTGGTAGCAGCCTGACCTGTGCTTATTGGAGGGTACACTTCCATGTATCGCCTCTATGTAAATGAGGCAGGGGCTCCTCAGCGCTCTTGAGCGTTATTAAAAAATTATGACCTCCAGCTAATTATCAGCAAGCACAAGCCCCCCTCAAAGAGGACCAGGCATTGTTCTCGCCCCGAGGATTTTCACGTGGAAGATGGATGCCGTCCTCGGTGGAGGGGGGCGGGGAAGCGCCGGCCGCTGATCAGAAAATATCCTTTCAAACTTCCTGTTGCGTAATATAGATCCCCCCCCAAGCTTTCTGCGGCACAGGCAGGGAGCACTCACGGGCCAAACTTCTTCTGTCTCTTATTGTGAGTGAAATGTGTACATAAATATAGTTAACAACCCATAGCTCACAAATAACACCTCGAGGTGGTGGATGGCTTCATTGCCTCTCTGCCTGCTGTGGATCTCACAAATAATTCAAACGCTTAGCTAGATTACGTAACTGACAATTTGTGATTCTTTTTTTTTCTTCTTTTTTTTGGGCAAGATTTAAATTTTTTTGTCATTGTCATCGCCGTCGTCAAAGAGACGAAATCTGTTGACCTCAAACGTTAGTGGTGCGGCACGTGAACAATGACGGCGACGGCTAATTTCTAAAGGCGCAATTATTTGAGAACAAAGAGCAAGAAAATCACAAACAATGCAGTGCGTTTCATTTGCGCCTTGTCATTCCATCTGTTCGTCCTTATGTCCTGTAAACAGATGCTACACTCGAGAAGTATCCTCTGATTGAGGCAGGTGCACTGTAGAAGTGATGCGCAGCTGAGTGCCAATGTTATTTATCCCTCAGCAAACATTGCACAGAAGGATTTATTTTAAGAAGGGCCAATGTTTCCATGTGTGAGTAGAGAAACAGAAGGACTGGGAACAAACCGTTGTTGGAAGGTAAGTTCTAAAGCTCATAAATGCAAATCCATGTCAAAATACAGCTTGGAAAATTTTAAATATCACTTATGTTCAACATTTGTCACTGAACCAAGTCGTATCTGCATGCATACAGTTTTGTATGTAATGCAGTGACTCTCACTGTATGTGACACATATGTAAGTGTCAACTGCATGCTTTCTGTAACTCTCATTTTATCAGACTTAGCTTGTCATCAGTCCAAAGACTATTTCCAGAGAGTGGTTCGTTGTTTTACAGAATTTGGAAAGAATATTGGGAAAAAAAAAAAAGGCCCAAGTTTCCTTTAAAAATGTACCTGAGGCACTTAACTGCAACAGGAGTCCAACTCTTGCCAGATAACGAGCAATACATATCGTGTTTCTCCTGACCAAATCAGACAGGAATGGACATATAAGAATATTATCACGATCTGGAAATCAACCGCTAAGCCATCGTTCATTAAGAGCACCAGCCCTTGATGAAACACGGTAGCGTTCCGTATCCCACAGATAAACCTCTGCCCCTCACAAGTTTCCTGCAACTTTGGAGGGCCCTTCAATTTTCCTGCAGGCCGTAACTTCCCCTGGCAAATCACGGCCTCCGAAAACCACGTCTAGCGAAGTCTCGAGGGTGCCCCCAGAGAGGGCCCCCGGCGAAGGTGGAGAGCGGCAGCTGACTGATTGGTGGGCTGGCAGACAGTCATTCGGTCAGATTAGAAAGACATCGATCTGATCTGGGAAAACATCCTGGGGGCTCAGAGGAGGAGCAGCTCCTGGATCCCACTGCTGACCCCTGCTCCGCCGCTCCTCCTCTATGGTATATTGGAAGTCTAGACATCGAGGGGGGGGATCGATGGCAGCGTCTAGTGTTGGTGGAGGTTAGGCAATCAGAGCGCGTTTTGTGTTTAGTGTGTGCTGGGGAATCCTTTTGGTCACTGCCGATGGGGTGGCAGTGTAGCAGAGTGGTTAGGGAACCGGGCTTGTAATGCAGAGGTTGCAGGTTCTATTGAAGTGGGGCACTTGTTGTACCCTTGAGCGAGTTTCTTAACTTGAACAGCTTCAGCAAGTATCCAGCTGTTACGCATGGATTGCATGTAAAAGAAATGTAAACTGGATGTCGCTCTGGGTAGGAGAGTCCGCTAAACGCCTGTAACGTAACTGCCTCAGTGGTCCTGAGTCGCCGTTCGAACCCCCGGCCCTCTTCACGGATCCTCTGGACGTCGCTTGCAAAAGGAATTTGGCTCCGATGGTGGAGCTGGAGCAGGGTAGAGCCGAGGGTCAATGAAGATCAAATCAGGGGGAACACGCTAACACACGCGGACGGGGTAAATAAAGCTCAAAGAAAGCCCCGCGATTATGCGCGCCGTAAAGACAGGCGGACGCTTCAGAATGCGTCCCTGACACCTCTTTTATCCCCATCACTCGTTGTTTACGAGCGGAACGTTCCGGATCCGAGGAGCGCCTCCGGGCCATAATGTAAAGAGATAAAAGAACGGAACGTGACGCGTAAGCATGACTCTGAATAAATCGCTCGTGCCGGGGAATCGTTTCGGCGAGCAGTTAAGGCCTAAAACTTGTCGCTTCTCGCCGTCATTAAAATGAGGAGTCATTCGCCGGCTACTTTACGCCCGGCGCGGCCCATTCCTCACGCCGACACCGACGCTGCCCGCCCCCTGATTCATGGCCATTTCATGTGCTTCAGAAACGGTGATAGATTCAGTTTATCTGAATGAACCATTTTTTTTCTTTCCGGAAGAGTTCATTGCTTGTATGTATCATTTATCTGTCTGCAGGATATTTTAATATACAGGTGTTGCCACGGAGGGGGTCGGGAGAATGGATGGCCAGTCGTTGACTCAACTTGGGAGCCATTGACTTGTCTGGGCAGTCACTCCATCTTGGTGCGTGTCAGGCTATTCTTGCAGGAGTCATGGGCTTGTCACATTCTGTGAAACCAGCGCTGAATGCGAACTCGACTTGGATTTTTCCGACGTGTTCGATTGAAACTACCAGAGCTCGTTTTAAAATGGTACAACTTTCTGAAATGATAAACACAAAGAGAACAAATAAAGAGAAACAGGTGAAAAAACAACTGTCTGAAAATAAACATATTTGGGGAGAAAATAATTGCATTAGGAGAATAATAAGGACTTTCCTGTCTGGATATTTGATTTTATTCTTGTTAAGGATTTATGAGAGTGAGACATGTTCCAGCTGGAGTAACTAGGTATATGGAAATTCTAAATTAAATTCTAAATTAATGATGGAGCGCTGCCTCATGTGAATATACAAACTCATTGCTCTTGCTGGCTAACCCGCTAAAAATGTTCAAATAAAAAAAAATGTAATGCATTTTATGGATTTTTAATATTACGTCTACTTACAGTATAGGTTCATCTAAAGTGCACCTGTTTTGTGTTATACAGTTACAACTGTACCCCCTTACATTGGCAAGAGGGAATAGCACAGTAACCTCAGTACCTCATGTTAACCTAAACCTCTTTACAGGTGTCATCACATTACACCTACTTTAGCATCACAATTGTTAGCATATTAGAGTTGCGCTTATATGATAACAAACTCTTGTCACGTGGTCCAGTGTGTTCAGTGTAAACCCGTGCCGGGTTGCATTCTGGGTAATGTTGGCCCGTGAACTCAGCTGCCTGCGGAGGAGAGAGAGAGAGAGTTGTAACTCCTGTGGTTTCCGCAGCGCTGGACCCGAGACGCACTCAGTCCTTCCGCACATGAGTGACACGGCCATTTACCGAGACAAAAAGACTGCCCGCGCGCAGACACTCTGCCGCGTGAAGGGACATCGAATCCCCGCGCTTCCCTCCCGCCACCTCCTTCTTTTGTTTTCCTCTGCCCTCTCTCACTCTCATTCTCTCTCTCTCTCTCGGGGTCCATAACAAATTCCAAATGGAAAAAAAAATACTCCACGAAGAAGCTTACACAACCTCCACCCCCCTGAGCCTCTCCCTTTCCCTCACTCTTTTTTCTCATTCCCTCCATCCTTCCTCCCCCCGCATTCGGCATCTGCTAGGAGAATGAATAAATTACGGCCTCGTCAGTCGAAGTCCCCTGACTGACAGAGGCCTGTCTTAATTGTAGCTGAAAGCAAGCTTTCTCTTTGCTAATTAGCAGACCGCGCTGTTAAATGATTTAAGAAGTCAGGGCTTATTCGGAGCTCTGCCGATCATAACTTATTCACAGGGAGTGCTTCGCTATGAGAAAACATGGCGCTCGAGGTAAATTTATTTACTCCAATTAGCAGGCTCTGTCAGAGTGCATCACCGTCTCACTGAAGATGAAGATTTTTTGAGAACATTATGGACTGATTTTGTCTCCCGGTTCTGTTACACACAATGTGTGCTGGAGGGGAATGGGGTCGGGAGGGCTGCTCCTCCTCATCTGGGATATTTCCGAGGAGACCGCAAAGTTTCCCCCGAGGACACATATTTGTGTCCTGCAGGTCCACGCCGGTACTGGAATCTTTGTCTCACTCTTCAGTTATTTCCTCCGACATCCCTGGATACAAAGGCCTTGAGGGAAGTGGACAAAAATACTTTCAAGGGCACTGGTGCCAACTCAAAAAATAAATAATAATAACCAATCAGAAGGCTTTTCAGGGGTTTGGGATGTATGGGTTAAAATACTAAGTGTTTTTTTGTATCCGGTGTGCATGTAATGTGAATAAACAATGTGCTCCATTTGAGAGAGTATCACCTGCAAACTGGCACAGGGCATGGCAGGTAACCATAGCGATTCCACTCTATCCAACCACCTCCACTTTGACCGTTCCAGCTCCGTCTCTGTTGGGGAGTGTGTAATCTCCAGCGCCCCAAAAACCCATACCCCCTGCAGGTGGATGTTGTGAAAATGAACCATTGTGAATCGCACTGATAGTAATGCGTTACAATCATATTTATAACATATTTTCATTATCCCTCCCAAAAATGCCCAGAATGTACTATAATCACATCACTGCATAGCATGTTTCTCCGTCAAGTGCTTGTAAATGCACTAACCGATCACCAATAATGCCTTTTAATGGAGTCCTCCACTAGAGCTCTGCAGATTGAGTCTGACAGCTTGCTAAAATGAAGTAATGCTACACACTGCCAGATGTGTCAAACGTAAGCACCTTCTGTGAAGCAAAGGTGAGCGTTAGCATCAACGCAATAATGAAGTCATTCGACTGCGTGCGAGGGAGAAGCAGTATACTTTATTGACAGGGGTGAGATAAGAGTAAGTAAGCAAAGGTGTTTCCTTGTTCCTCAGAGAGCAGATTTATCTAATGTGACATGCATATATTTTATAGGTTCAGTAAACAACCACATGTAGCAATTACGGATTACAGTGCATGCTGGGAAATTAACAGCAATTATTCCAGCACCGTTAATGCACTGCCTAAATGCATCTCCGTTGTATTTTAATTATTTATCATTTATACGTGTATAAAAAATGCTTTTATAATGTTGTAACTGACTGGAAGATTTTATAGTGTAGTCCAACACGCTTCTTTTTTTTTGCAAGTGAACAATGTTATTGAAGGAGTGCCTCGCGATCACTTTTTTTCCAGTTTGTGTCACTGCTTCTCATTGTATGTGTTGTCTTTCCCTTTCCACATCAGGGCTGAATACTGAATCTTAAGCCATTTTCCTGGCCCCCAAAAAAATGAATCACTGTCATCATTTCCCGTCAATGGCCAGGATTCCACAATGGGCTTTGTCTCGCCAGGTTAGGGTGGGGTTCACAGGTTGCTGCTGCATTAGTGACCCCTAGCGACTCTTCAGGCTCCTCAGCTACTCCTCCGAGGATCAGTTGCCATCGGCAAGATGCACCTCCTCACCTATCCAGTGGCGGGCCCAGACCACTTTAACAGGGGTGGCCCAAGAGTGGCACAGAACCACACAGGGGGGTGACATTCAAAATGTAATACATTTGAAAAGATGTGATTGACAACCTAATAACCTATCAAGAGCCAGATGAAGTAGGGTGGCACCCAGGGTGGCCAACCAAATTTCTGTGAGGGGCAGGTGCCCACCCAGGCCCCTCCCTGGACATGCCCTTGCACCTATCTGCCATTAGCCCTCCTGGGGTACACTTTGAATCTGGGGGGGGGTGTGGGAAAACAGTCACTGGGGTTTGTGGGTGAGTGCACTGAAGGGCCAGTGTTCCCTGTGGGGGGGTGCACATAGCATTGCGGTGACGCAAGAGCACAGTAGCAACTGACGATGACAAAAAACGGGCAAAGAAAAGCTGGAACAAATGAATCACCCGCGGTAAGCAGCGTGAAGCAGCGCCCGATGGCCGCCAGTCACACATCGCAAATGCCCGCATTTTCACTGTGACCGCCTCAATCTGCATCGCGCGCCATGGGAAAGGACACGCGCGCACTCTGGCGAGAGCGTAAACGGAAAGAGGGGAGGGCGGAGGGACGGGATTCACTCCGAGAGAAAGACGGAGGAGGACGGGGCTGCGCGCTTGGCTCCCGTAGGCCTCCTGCCCAGATGGCGGCCGACGTTGGCCGCGCGGGCGCGCACATGCTCCGCACGTGCTCTCAAATGGCATGTTATTCGGGACTCTAATACTGTTAATGTTTTCGGGGACGTGCTTTATGGATCCTCTGAGAGCCTCCCGCGCAGTGTGAGGCATGCTGCAGAATGACCCTTGTATCGCGCGGCGCGCATTCGTCAAATTAGCGGAAGTGGCAGTGTTTTCACTGGAAATACCAGATACATAATAGCGCAGCCGTTTGACTCCTAAAGCTATAAGCTAATGCAACGGGGAGGCATGGATCATTTATGTCAAATGGCAGAAAATAAATTCTACATTGCCTCTCCGTGGACCTGGTGGTGTCTTGGTAGATCACGGTTTCCCTGTCTCATTCGTTCCCGAAGTGGGATACTCGCTTCCCTTGGGATAAGTAGGGACATCTTCAGGGGGGCATTTGGGAAAAATTGTGAAATGGCACATCCGTTTACCTAGTTTAGTTTTTCATAATATGCAGTTTTTTTAACCACTGTAGTCCCTAAAGAAAAACGTTTACTCCTGAGAATTTACCAATGAATGTACACAGTGTGTGTGTGTGTGTGTGTGCAGTCCTTATTATGACATTGCCACACATACTGCCTGTTGAAAACTATCCAACATGGTCTTGGTTATTAAGTACCTGCTTTAGTTTTAGAATAATGTGCACTGGTAGGGGGTTTCAAGTGCATTGGATCAGTGTTAAGGAACGTCCAAAGGAGAACAAACTCAGCAACCATGGCCTGGATCCCCTCTCTCTCTCTCTCTCTCTCTCTCACTCAGCCCCAGTGACTGCAGCATTCCTCCGTCAGTGTCTAGGGGTCACAGATGAGGCCCCCTTTTGTGCTAGCCCCCCATTTCCATCCCTGACCATTGTATCTTTTCCCAGATTCAATCACCGTTCCCCACCATTGGCATTGTGTGCGGGAGCGATGCTGCAGTTGGTAACACTGTCACTTGTTGTAAATAAACATAACGCTTAAAACCATAGTCTTTGCGCTCATAACATCATTCCTTTCGCAGCGCAGTTCAAAAGTTCACTAAAAACCTTCTTTTTTTTTTTTGATAAAGGATTGTTGGTCTGGGATTTGCAAGGTTGTAGGTAGTTGCCAGAGATTTACTTGTCCTTGTTTCAACGCTGATTTGTTGCTATCCATCTTCTCAGCAAGGCATCCCAGCACCAAGAGGGGGTCCATTACACAACTCACCCTCTCAATTGCAGGGTAATTGAAAACATCGCGTCTCCTCTCCTTCCATTCGCGTATGCGAGCGCTGATATTTACCTAAAATGAGCGCACGAGGATAAACAATAGGCCGTGCTTTGTAAACCTGGCAGGCCCTCAAAGTTAACCCGAGCCCGATATTACCGTGAGACCTGGAAATGCTACACGCCTCTGCTTCTAGAACGTTTCCCACCAAAGGCGGCTATTTAGATTAGGCTCCCTCAACATCTAAGTGTGCTGTTGTGTCAAGCGGGCCAGCGTTCCGGTAATAGGCACTGATTGGGGGAGGGCTAATGACCAGGGGTGTGACATCATAAACGGCCGCAGCTGCAGAGGTTCTCGGGTTACAGACGCTGGGGATTTCGGACATCAATAACGGAACTCCACACTGTGGAGCCACGTTAAAGAGTCGCTCCGAAAAAGGTCACAGTTAGCTCCTATTTTGTTGTTATTCACTCCCAAAATTATCAAGAGGGGAGCTGGGTCAGGTTTTGCACAGGTGTTTCTTTTGCCAAAGAGGGAGTTCCACCTGTAGTTCTGGGTAGAAAGGACCCTTTTTGCTATTTTAACAGCTGTTTTTTTGCACTGTGGCTCTTACAGTCATTGACTCCCACCCGTGCTAATTCCTGCTCAATGATATCCAGAGGATTGAGCTCATTGGAAAGAAATGTTCCTGTTTTACATGACTCATTGTGCCTGAAATACTGAAACTCCCATGAATATTAATTAATTTGTTTGTCTCTTCTCATCTTCTGCATGTGAAATTGTGGCATAATAAAAAGATGATGTAACGACCCCTGGGTGGCAAATCATCATTCCAGTGTCGACTGTGGCCCAGAGTCTCACTGGGCAATGCTGAACTGGTCATGACATCACTCTGGGAGGGAAGGTGTCAGTCACGCATGACTTACATTTACATTTAACAGTTTACATTTATTAACATACAGTCCATTCATACAGCTGGGTTTTTACTGAAGCAATTCAGGTTAAGTACCTTGCTCATGGGTACAATGGCAGTTCCCCATCTGGGAATCAAACTTACAACCTCTGAGTTACAAGGCCAGTTACCTAACCATTATACCACACTGTTTGCTTTTCTTTGACTCATCGCAAAATAGCGACTCCTCTGGTTGATTGGGCAACTGCAGTATGTAATACATCAGTGAATGTTGCAATACAATATCAAAGAAAGGGGGATAAACACAATTTCAAAGTTTAATTTGCTAAATTTGATTACAGTATATGGACGTATGTGGAATAAACATGTACGGTATGTTGCGATTTTCTTACCCTCTTCCTTGTACATACCAAAAGTCGAAACTTTACTCATTTAGACACCATTCAAAAATAATTAAACAGGAATGTTTAAATTATTTAAAACTTTAAACTTTAAAATGGTTTAATGCAAGTCATGCAAAACCATTTGCAAAGTGTTCAAGGAATTAAAATGTGTATGTATAGTTATATTTCTTTATTCTGCAAACACTAAACGCACTGTCTCTGAATTTCCTCCTTAAAATGAGAAATTGGGATAATTAATTATTTTTGTTTATAATCCCTTAACAAAATGGTGAAAACATTGTAATCTCCTAGTATTAGACATCTATTCAATCTTAATCTTCAATGTATATTTTCCATAACAAGTTGTAATGCATTTGAGAACATTTTTTGACATAATATTATTTTTTATATCAGTGCCCACTGGACTAATTGTGTTGTATAAAACAATATATAATATTGTTTTAATTTGTAAGTCAAAATTAATGGAAAAACAAAGCAATTTAATTGAATAGAGCCCCTAGTGTCAGTGTCAACAATGTCGAACCGATATGCTCCTTGAGGTTTTTATGCTGCTATTATGGTTATGTATGGGATTATATCAACACAGAGGAGAATACTCAATGTACAGCTAACTGCCAAATGAAATGAAACACTAACATAAAGTGTCTTAATAGGGCATTGGGCCACTATGAGCCAACAGAACAGCTTCAATGCTCATTGGCATAAATTCTACAAGTGTCTATAACTCTGTTGGAGGGATGCAACAACATTCTTCCACAAGGAATTCCATCATTCAGGGTTTTGTAGATGGTGGTGGAAAACGCTGTCTCGGGCGCCGATCCAGAATCTCCCATAACTGTTTAATTGGGTTCAGATCTGGTGACTGAGACAGACATAGCATATGCTTTATATCATTTTCATGCTCATTAAACCATTCAGTGACTACTCATGCCCTGTGGATGGGGCATTGTCATCCTGGAAGAGACCACTCCCATCAGGATAGAAATGTTTCACCATAGGATAAAGGTGATGACTCTGTATTCTGAGAATGGCTTTGTATTTATTGCCATTTACCTTGCCCCCTATGGGGTTGAGTGGACCTAAACCATGCAAGGAAAATGTGCCCCACACCATAACAGGGCCACAAGAACCTTTCATTTACTCAAGTGTTTCCATTATTCTGGGAGTTACCTGAACATCACATTAGCCACCAATACACCACTGTAAACTACTGTCAATCCAGAATCATTGGGTTTGGATAGTAATATTATGGCTGGCTTCAAAGGCAATGCACCTTCTCTCTCTCTCTGAGAAAGAGCTCTCCAAGGTGCTGAAATATCTTATATTCTTACCTGCAATTGAGGTTCATTCTGGTGGTGATTACATATATGATTCAACCAGTAGATAGATTCATACAACGACACATCAGCTGTAGACTTCTGGGTTTGTAAACAGATAGTTCCATACATACAGAGTATTGTGAGTGTCTTTAAATTGTAGATGACTTACATTATGACAAAGGAACAAATAACACATGCTCATAGAGCCAAGTCTCATTCAAATGTCAAATGTTAAAAAGAAAAGTGAATTTGAAACTGGATATTTTAAAAGAATATCCAGTTTTACATATATTTCTAACCCTAACCAAAACTGTCTATCACTCAGAGTGAAATTTGAAATAAAAACCATACCTGAAAACCAAAACCTGAAACCATACAACCATATATAAACATAGCTACTTGTATTTATTTTTTAAAAACAGCAGCATAATTTACACAGCAAACTTTTAAGGCATAATGGTTGTATGTGCTCTTTTAAATGTCATCCAGGTAGTATAATCGATAAGTGGGGCAATGGACATAGAATTATTTAACAACCAATCACCTTCCTTTGAGTTTTACAAGACGATATACAGTTTAAAGAAATTCCTTGTATGGGACTATGGTTTATTTTCTGCACAATTGGGGCATGTCAAATTTCATTAAAAATGTCAATGTAAGGAAATGCTGATCCCGGATATTTCTTAAAGATCAATAGTAACTTTGCAATTTCAAACATTCCCCAATATTACATCTCACAGACATGTAATATGTTATTTCTAGCAACCCCTTAAAAGCTACAATGTCTTATTGCATGTTAAAATATTTGACATGCTATAGAAAAAAGTTAATAGTAAGTAGGTGTTAATTACTAAATGAAAATGACCTAGTGAAAGTGCTTAATTGTTTGTTCTTCAGTATAAATGAAGTACCCTAGTCTGTGCTCAAAGGTTTTTTTTAAACATTTTTTTTTACATATTACATAGTATCATTGTTACCTTATGACATATTTTACATTAATAATGACGATAATGATATAGTGAGAAAATGAAATAAGTGAACTCAAATTAATCTCGACATAGAGTATTGAAATTATTGCATCATTTCCATGTTGGTACCTCAAGGGTATGACGCTCAGTGCTTAACGGGAGGATGTTGGCCCAGAATACTCCTGTCTACACCCCTCCACCGCGCCGCGAGCCTGGAAATGCGTTCACCTTGTGCGCGAATGTCTAGAACCTGTACAGCTGGCCGCTGACAGATCGCCGTGCCTTTTATATAAACAGGGCTTTGTCTGTGCCTCCGCACCCCTCTCCCAGCGTGTTAGCAGTGCGGCGGTGGGCAGGGGGAGGGGGGGGGGGGATTGGGGGGGAGAGGAGGGGGGTCTTTCATGTTAGATTAATGACTTGTGAAATTCTGGGGATCCTGAGACTCTCCCACACCGTCTCCCACCGGCCCCAGCACGGACGGAAGCTACCGGGGCATTTCATGCTTAATTTGGCCTATCCCCCGCTCTGTGCACATGGCTGGTGCCGTTGGCGGCAGGTTACCCGGCACCCACCCCTGCCACAGGGGGCCTGAGTTTGACGCAGGTTTGCTTCGGCCCTGACAGCAGCCTGGCAGGCTTGGTTTACACCCGTGCCAGACCCAGTTTTACAAGCACACTAGGTGTAGGGAGAGGGAGAGAGAGATAGAGAGAGAGAGAGGAGACGATGTCATTTGTACCTACAGGATACTGTTTCAGCACAAATGCACTTTGGGCTCTCGGGTCTGCAGACCTTACATTTGGACCAGATTTTGTACAAGAGTGGACCACCTGCCGCTGACAAATTGCAAACCCATTGCGGTGACCGTGGGAGTCTTTCACGACCAAAGCAATAAAAAAAGTAACGAAATAAAAAAGTCACGACTTCATCCCGGCTTCTTTTCCCGTCCGCGCAGCGCTTGCTCGCTAACAAAAAAAAACGTTCATCATTCAGGAAAGCGCGTTTTTTTTTTTTTTTACATGAGCCGCAGCGTGGGTTTCAAATGAGGCCCGATGAATGGAAACATATGGAAACATATGCGCTGTCATGTAAACAATAAAGAAAAGCGTTTAAATAGCACGGCGCGGAGAACATGTTTAGAGTGCGCGCGCGGTCGTAAAACGAATGACTGCGGGCTTTAAGCGCGCGTGCGGAGGAGGCGACGGCGCGTTTTTAAAGCGCGAGGCGTTCTGTGGCGGCGAGGCCTTGGGAAACGAGGGCGTAATGACCAAAACGACGGAAGGAGAAAACAAGCTGTGAAAAAAAAGGGCCTGAGAAAAAGCGACCGACTGGTTTCCTCGAAGAGGGCCAAGGTTAAGTGTAGGAAACAACACGAGAGGGTGAGCTTTCCAATAGCTCCACATATGGCAACGGCATTGACTCTTAACTGTTGCATTTCTGCATCGCGTCAAGCCGCCTCTGCCAGCTCGCCTTGGATCCACGGCAGCTGAGCGTCGTATAAAGACTAATAACGGTAATCTGGAAAACATTAAGAGACTCCACTAAACTATGGAGTGGGTCTTGCCAGCACTTAAGCAAAAAAAAATCCATTCATAATGGGTTCAGTGTGAAAAAGTCGAATGCTAATGTATACAGACATTTACATCAGCTTTTTAGCTGTTAGCTCATGTCACATCGGCCCCCTTTTCTAAGAACATCTTATGAAATCGAAGAAATAACAGACACTCTCACACACACATACACACACACACACACACACACACACACACACACACACACAGCCCCAATGTAGCCTATGACATGACATCTTTCAGGGGATTTACCCTATTGTTAGTAGGCTCCATGAGATCACCATTGTAGTGTTGTCAACACAGATCTCACTCTTTCCTTCATCCTTATGCAAAAAGATTAGCTCTTGGTGAAGAAATTCTTGCAAAATAGTTTTTCTTCGGGTAAATCGGGTGAAGGGTTTAACTGTACTGTCCATCGTGGGTAATAAAAACCATACCGTACTGTAGCGTCGCACAGAGATGGCCTCAGCTGTCTGTCACCTGTGATCATCCGCACTGCAGCACACAGACGTGGTGTAATCTATTAATGATATTGAAATGATATTAATTGGGCCGAGCGTCCCATCTATCAAGATGAAACAAACGCGGTTTGTTATTGAGGATACGCTCGTGTTTTTCGGCGAGGGCAATTCTTCCCTCCCCGAGCGCGTGGGAGTTTTTAATAATGTGGAATGATGTGAGTTTTGTCCTGGGAATATTCCGGCTTTTCATCAATCTGCTGTTTTCTCTCTCAGTCTCCCTGTGGCCTTCGATGGAGACGTACAAAGGAACACCAGATTGTTCGTGAAACTGTTTCTCTAAACAGCACCAGAGAAAATGCCTCTTTTCCGTGGAGGTGTCCTTATATTTAGGCATTTAATTTTCTTTGATCATTTTGAAGGTTTCCAGTCTCTTTTTGTAATTCGCAGAAATGTTTTATCAATATTGAAAATTCTACCATACGTAGAAGGTCGAATACGTGATGAGGTTACACACACACACGTTTTTTTAATATTTAAAATGATAATAGGCATAGTTGTTGTTTTTTAGAAACAGCAAAATGCACATTGTTTGTATTTTCAAGGACAAAGCAACAAAATGTATTTACAACTTCTGATATACATTTTCATATCAGAACATCAACCGAATATACATTTTTATTGTCCATTATAACATATAATGGACATTTTCCTTAAGCTCTTACCTTACAATATAAATATAGATCGATGCATAGATCAACAAACAACACATAAATATGAGATTGAGCACACAGGATATAAAACATTGTTCTTGTCATTTGATACCAGTTGTTATTATGTCATGCACTGACCATTTCCATGACTTAAATTAAAGTTATTGTTGTATTAGGTTTTATTAACAATGCCACATTTATGATGATCAAATGTTTACATGTGTTGTGGTTTGGGGTGTAACCGCTGTATCCAGAGTAGAAACAGGGTCATGTTTGGAGAATAAAAAAGCTGTATTCGGAGTAGAGATAGGGTCACGCGGGGAGTGGACCCGGGAAGATCTATGGAGCCAACACAGCCTTTAGTGCAGGGTCAGGCCAGCTCACGGGCTACAAGATTTCTGCTTTGTTTAACGACAAGAGGAAGAAACTGTTTCCCATTGACAAGACTTGGCCTCCGCCAGACTGTTTCTCCAGAACCCATCATAACTTTCCTATCACAGCTCTGTGGAAAAATGTTCTGGAAAAGGAATGATCATCAAGACTTATAAAAATCACTTCCATCTGGGCTAGGGGAGGTTAGGGGTGGGAGAGGGAAGGGGGATTTCTTCCCCTCGAACATCTGGAGAAGCGATCCGATGTAAATGGAGAGACAGGGACTCGCTGCCCACCCAATAAATAACGCAGCGAACAGAATCTTTTAAAATCTACAGGTTTCCAACCGACCCGGGGTTTTTTGTTTTTTTCGCCGGATCGAATTAGACTGCCGTTTAGCATGCGGTTACCCTTCAGGTGCGTACGTGCGTTACCACGTTTCTGTAGGAGCCTGTAGGCCAAACAGGCGTAGGGCTTGAGGATCGCTCGTTGTGGGCAAGTCTCCTTCCTTGTCCTGTTGGAGGAGAGTTTTTATATTCCGGGCCAGTATCATCTGGAAAAGGATATGGGGATGTAGCGGCAGGCCTGTAACTGCCTGTGTTTCTGGTTGGGTGCACAGCGTTATCTCTCCCTTAAGTTCTCTCCTTGGCCGTTTTCTGTCTCTAGGGCTGCGCGAGTGCGTTGCTGTAAGTCTCCCTGCTTCAGCTCTTGTCTCTCAGAGGTAGGCCTTGTGCGCTTCTTCTTGTTACATCTGGTCTAAAATATAGAGAAACGTATAAGTTACAGCGCCTTCTGATATCTTGGATCTGGTGCATCATTTATTTGCGGATGTAGCTCAAAGTGGGCCTGGGCCAGCCTGTGTGTGCCTGTGCGTGTTGTGTTTGTGTTTGTGTTTGTTTGCATGTGTGTGTGTGCTTACTTGCATGTGTGTGTGTGTGTGTGTGTGTGTGTGTGTGTGTGTGTGTTTGTGCGTGCATTTGTGCATTTGTGTCTGCATGTGTGTGTGCTTGATTTTGTGTCCGTGTGTGTGTGTGTGCATGTGTGTGTGCTTGCTTGTGTGTGTGTGTGTGTGTGTGTGTGTGTGTGTGTGTGTGTGTGTGCATGTGTGTGTGTGCCTGCTTGTGTGTCTGTGCCTTTGTGAAATGGCTGCCATGGCTGAGATCCACTGGACACACCAACAGGTTTTTAAAAATGTATATTCTATTTATAATTGTATACACATAATTCCCTCAGTCAGATAAAGTGCGCCTAATCTGTATCTCTCATCTTCATTTGCCATTGCAGAGGGCAGTGGGGAGTGTTGTTAGAAAGTATGGTGTGGGAGGTGGCAGACTACATCGCCAATAAAGATAATATGACAGGATGAGGAATATAATGAGGAAGGGGGGAAGGAGGAGAGGTGTTCAAAAGGGAAAGATAGTAATGTTCATTATATTCTCAAAAGAAAGGAAGACCTGATGGTTTGAAACACTCAACCCCTGGCATAAAAGCAATTCAAGACAAGCATCTTATTTAGCTGGGAATTTTTTTTACATTTATTTTTTATATGTTTTTTTCCGATTTTACCCCGTTTTTCTCCCAATTTGGTAGCCAATTACCCGTGTGCTTAACTCAATCCCCCTTCCCTCATAGTTCGCTGCTGTAGTCCTTTGACCGGCAGTGAGAAGGGCGAAGCGCTGCCTCCTCCGAGACAACACTCGTCATGCCGTCGACTGTAATTCTGGTACCCCAGAACCACTCCTTTGTGCAACGAACTGTGTGTCGGCTTCCTTCCCCCCTCCCTGGGGCGGACAGCCAATTGCCGCCCCCTGATGGCACTCCCGACCAGAGCCGACTCTGGCACGACGGGGAATCGACCCCCAGTCGCTGTGGCCAGCACACTGGGAATTTAAAAAAAAAGAATTTCCAACCTAAAGAGAATTGTGGCGATATTAAGAACATAAGAATATATAATTACAAGAACAGGCCATTCAGCCTGTCTCATCATGTCCTAATCTAAAGAGTATCCAGCACTGCATCTAGCCTGGACTTGAATACCCCAAGTGTTTCTGCCTCAACTACCTGACCTGGCAAGCTGTTCCAGCCATTGACAACTCTCTGTGGAAAAACAAACGTCCTAATATCCGTGCGAAATGATATTGTCCATGCGTATGGCAAACAGAAATCATCATGAG